>JAHHZJ010008461.1:0-26705 GCA_021437245.1 Aegilops speltoides
CTACAATCAACACACATGCGTGGCAGCCATCCTTTTTCGGCACTAGAATAATAGAACAACACAAGGACTAAGGGATTGGCGTATATAACCTTTGCGAAGCTCTGTAACACACTGCTACTCAAAACACGTTAGCAACTAAACATTCATACACCTTGGCACATCTTGGCCGTATATTGTGTCTCATTGTCAAGAATCATCTCCACCGTGTTCCTCATGTGTAATAGAGCCAAAGTCTCCTCATAAATGAGTCACTCAGCGGACTCATACCCACCATCCTCATTGGCAATCATCCTGCGCTGAGTTGCATTCTTTGTAAAATGTCCTCTTCCCTTACAATGACGACAAATAATATCACTTGTGTGCCTGTTAGCGCCATGGAAGAAGCTACATGCCAGGCTGACGGTGTGCTCTTGGCGGATAGTGGTGGTTGTGCCTCTTTCTTGTATCCGCGGTTGGAGTGGCACCAAGGTGATGATGCGATGAAGTAGATGATGCGGCGTTGTCCATGATGAAGATCGAGCAGAAAAAGTTAGTCTTGCGCCAATGCGTGATCTGCACTTCACGTTCAGCTTTACAAGCAAGATGGAATAACGGTGATATTATTATAATCCTTATAATCTGGAATGATGCAAATCTCTCTATTAATCCACCGAAGCGATGCAAGCATAGCTTCATTCTCCTCAACAATACCACATCTAATCAAACCGGTTTGTAATTCCGATAATATTCTTCTGAAATTTTTTTCCTTGTCTTAAGCGCTGCAATTTTGAAGTAATTCACGTTGATAATATGGTGGAACAGCAATCTGTATAGCAGTTTCCGAAAGCAGCCCAAGTAGGTGGAGCGGGATATAATCTACAATGTTAGGACCACCAAACACATGCAAAGCTAGTGAAAGCACAAACGGCTGACGAGGAACACGTCTCTCCTCGGGATATTGTAAACATGTAAATCGTTTATTCGGTTTCTAACTCCCAGTAAGATATATATCGAGGAACATATCTACCCTCAAATGGTGGAATATTCAATTTGATTTAGGAGATGGTCATGATCTAGTACTGAGGAGCCCTAGCATTGCCATTATTTGCATGTGGGCGACACGGTGGTTGTGGTCTTTGGTGGTTGCCGCGTGGTTACGATGATCAACCTCATCCTCATAATCTCCCTATAATCATCCTCGTCGGTGCAATGACTGGCCCGATGCTTGAGAACCAAAGAAACTTCCATGGCGATGGCGTGACACCGAATTTGTCACATCTCAATAGGAACAAGCTAGGCTACGTCCATCTTATTGGAAGAGGCGTAGTTGTTTATGCGTTGATAAATGGAGTGCATGGCGGTGGTTGTGGAAAACGCGAGCAATTCATCAAACTTGCTATCAAGCTTTGTTTCAGCGTCTTCTCAATGCCATCTATCTTCTCCAGCCTCGTCAAATCATTTACCACATCTTTTTGTCCACTCATCATTTCAGCTGAAATTTATCATGTAGCTGTTTGTTAGTCATATTCTCCCGGTCGATCTAAATCGGATTGTGATCCACGCCATAGTTAGCGACAATAGAAACACACAAGAATATGATCTCTGGGACTACTAACAAGAGGTGGTGGTGGTGTCACAAATCCGTCAAGCAAATCTCAAATTCTTACCAGTTCTTACCCAGCGGCGGTGATGAAAACCGTTGTAATCAAAACTCTCAAAAGCTTGGATAGAAGCGATTGCGGGAAGTCAAGCATACAGCGTAGATGTATGTGGAGCTGGAAAGGCTTATAATGGTAGCAAAAGATTGACCAATAATCAAATGAGAGATGCAAAAGTTGAATAAGCGCTCAAATATCTTGGTCTAAATAAGACCATGCTAGAGAGCAGCAGGCTGAACACTAACAAAATCCAGTAGCTGCAATCAAAGAAAAACACCTCTGAATTTTTTTTCGCTCTTTTTTTTTGCGCTGTTTTTTTTCTTTGTGCTCTTTTTTTTTTTTTTTAATCACTATAATGGCGAGCAAAAAAAAAACGGAAAAAGTGAAAAAAGGAAAAAAAGAAAAAAAAATTCAGAGTGTGCTCCTCCCTTGTTTACGTGCGGCGCGTGATTTTGTTAGTGTTCTAGGCTCGCGTCTCTGCACGGTCTAGCCTAGGACCAACCTGATCCGTCGTTGGCGTTTATTCAACTTTGCATCTCTGAATTGATTATTCTTGACCCTTTTGCTACCATATTATAAGCCTTCAGCTCCACATACATCTCGTCGTGCGTTTGATTCTCCTGGTGTCGCTATAGCCAAGCTTTGAGAGTTTTGACTTCTAGCGGTTGCGATCACCGCCTCTTCTTTGGTAAGGCTGGTAAGAATTTGAGATTTGCTTCACGGTTTGTGTGTCCACCACCACCACCACTTCCTAGTAGTCTGTAGGATCATATTCTTGTGTGTTTCTATTATTCTTCTAACCATGGCAGGATCACAAGCCGATGAGGCTGATTGGGAGAACTGACGAACAAACAGCTACATGATAAGTTTCAGCAAATGATGATTGGACAGGTGCAAGATGTGCTAAACAGATTTGATGAGGCCATGGAGAAGATAGATGGCATTGAGAAGGCGTTTGAAACAAAGCTTGATAGCAAGTTTGATGAATTGCTCGCGCGTTTTCCACAACCACGCTTGGCTGCACCTATCGCACCTCTGCTTGCGACAACAACTTCGCCCCTTCGAATCGGTATGGGCAGGCTCAAGCGTGTTCCTATTGAGCGAGGACAAAATTCTGGTGCGCTGCTACTGCTGTTGGTGCTTCTTTGGCTCCTGCTACTCTTTCTGGTGGTACCGGGAGGATGATGAGTATGTGGGCGATTATGAGGATGAGGTTGATCAACATCGAACTCGTGCAACCACCAGCACCACAACCACCGGTCGTCCACATGCAAATAATGGCAATATTAGGGCTCCCCTCAGTGCGAGATCATGACCATCTCCCTAAACTGAAATTGAATATTCCACCATTTGAGGGTAGATATGTTCTGATATATATCTTACTTGGGAGTTAGAAGCGAACAACGATTTACATGTTTACAATATCACGAGGAGAGGCGTGTTCCTTTCTTTGTTTGTGCTTTCACTAGCTTTGCATGTGTTTGGTGGTGCGAACATTGTAGATTATATCTGTTCGACTACTTGGGCTGCTTTGAAAACTGCTATGCGTACTCGTTGGGTTCCACCATATTATCAACGTGAATTACTTCAAAAATTGCAGCGCTTAAGACAAGGAAAAAATTCTGTAGAAGAATATTATCGGGAATTACAAATTGGCTTGATTAGATGTGGTATTGTTGAGAGAATGAAGCTATGCTTGCACGTTTTACGGGTGGATTAAATAGAGATTCAGACCATTCTAGACTATAAGGATTATAATAATATCTTTCGTTTATTCCATCTTGCTTGTAAAGCTGAGCGTGAAGTCTTGAGGATCGGCGAGGCATTGGCGGCGCACTAACTTTTCTGCAGGTCGACCTTCATCATGGACACCACGTGCATCATCTACTTCCTTTGCACCATCACCTCCTTGGTGCCACCTCCAACCGTGATACAAAAAGCGGGCACAACCACCACTATCGCCAGAGCACACTGCCGGGCCTGCCAGAGCTCTTCTTCTTCCATGGCGTCAGCAGGGCACACAAGTGATATTATTTGTCGTCGTTGTAAGGAAAGAGGACATTTTCTTGAGAATGCAAATCTCAGCGTGTGATGATTGCTCTTGAGGATGGTGGGTATGAGTCCGCTAGTGACTATGATGAGGAGACTTTGGCTCTTATTACACATGAGGAACACGGTGGAGATGATTACGATCATGAGACACAATACATGGCTCTTTGAAGATCTTGACAGGTATGAATGTTTAGTTGCTCAACGTGTTTTGAGTGTGCAGTTACACAAAGTGAGCAAAATCGGAGGCATAATTTGTTCCATACAAAGGGAGTTGTGAAGGAGCGTTCTATTAGCGTCATCATAGATGGAGGAGCTGCGACAACTTGGCTAGCATGGAGATGGTGGAAGCTATCTCTCACCACAAGACCACATCCACATCCTTACTACATCCAATGGTTCAACAACAGCGGCAAGGTTAAGGTAACACGTCTTTGTTAGTGTGCATTTTAGTATCTCTACATATCTGATTATGTTGATTGTGATGTGGTACCTATGCAAACATGTTCCTTGTTACTTGGTAGACCATGGCAATTTGATAAAATTCTGTACACCATGGTAGAAACAATCGATATACTCTTGTTCATAAGGATAAAAATATTACTTTGCTTCCTATGACTCACGAGTCCATTTTGAAAGATGATATTAATAGAGCTAATAAAGCAAAAGCAGGAGAAAAATAAGAGTGAAAATCAGATTGTGGCAAAAGAATTTGAGTAACACATGAAGCCTAATAATAAACCATCTAGTGTTGTTTCGAAATTAAATTGAAAAGTGCATGTTTACTTGCCACTAAATCTGATATTGATGAGCTAGATTTTAGCAAATCTATTTGCTATGCTTTTGTGTGCAAAGAGGCATTATTTTCATTAGAGGGCGTGCCTTCCTCTTTGCCCCTGCTTGTCACTAACATTTTGCGGGGAGTTAATGGCGTCTTTCCACAAGGCGTGCCACGGATTACCACCTATTCGAGGATTGAGCATCAAATTGACTTAATTCGGTGCATCATTACCAACCGTGCACCATACCGTACCAATCCGGAGGAGCGAAGGAGATTATCGTCAAATCAGGGGCTGCTCGACAAAAGGTTATATCGCGAATCCTTAGTCCTTGTCTTTGTTCCTATTATTCTAGTGCGAAAAAAAAGGATGGTACATCACGTATGTGTGTTGATTGTAGAGGCATTAATAATATTACTATTAGTTATCGTCACCCTATTCCTAGGCTAGATGATATGCTTGATGAATTGAGTGGCTCTACAATATTCTCCAAAGTTGATTTGCGTAGTGGATACCATCAAATTCGTATGAAATTGGGAGATGAATGGAAAACAGCATTTAAAACTAAGTTTGGATTATATGAGTGGTTAGTCATGCCTTTTGGGTTAACTAATGCACCTAGTACTTTCATGAGATTAATGAGCGAAGTTTCACGTGCTTTCATTGGACGATTTGTGGTAGTCTATTTTGATGATATCTTGATTTATAGCAAATCTTTGGAAGAACATTTGGAACATTTCGTGCTGTTTTTAATGCTCTCGTGATGCGCGTTTGTTTGGTAACCTTGGGAAGTGCACCTTTTGCACCGACGAGTATCTTTTCTTGGCTATGTTGTTACTCACGAGGGAATTGAAGTTGATAAAGCCAAGATTGAAGCTATTGAGAGTTGGCGCAGCCAAAGCGGTCACACAAGTGAGGAGTTTCCTTGGCCTCGCTGGTTTCTATAGGCGTTTTGTGAGAGATTTCAGCACCATTCTGCACCTCTCAATGAGCTTACAAGAAGGATGTGCCTTTTGTTTGGGGTACACATACGGGAAGAAGCCTTCACGGTATTGAAAGATAAGTTGACACATGCTCCTTTACTCCAACTTCGATTTTAATAAGACTTTTGAGCTTGAATGTGATGCTAGTGGAATTGGATTAGGAGGTGTGTTATTACAAGATGGCAAACCTGTTGCATACTTTTACGAAAAATTGAGTGGGCCTAGTCTGAATTACTCTACTTATGATAAAGAATTATATGCTCTTGTTAGGACTTTAGAAACATGGCAACATTATTTATGGCCCAAAGAATTTGTTATACATTACGATCATGAATCTTTGAAACATATTAAAAGTCAAGCTAAACTGAATCGTAGACATGCTAAATGGGTTGAATTCATTGAGACTTTCCCTTATGTCATTAAACACAAGAAGGGTAAAGAAAATGTTATTCTTTGATGCATTGTCTAAATCGCTATACTATGCTTTCACAACTTGACTTCAAAATATTTGGTTTGGAGACCATCAAAGATCAATATGTGCATGATGCTGATTTTAAAGATGTATTGCAGAATTGTAAAGAAGGAAGAACATGGAACAAGTTTGTCGTTAATGATGGATTTGTGTTCGTGCTAACAAGCTATGCATTCAGCTAGCTCCGTTCGTCTTTTGTTGTTGCAGGGGCGCATGGAGGAGGACTAATGGGACACTTTGGCGTGAAGAAGGCGGAGGGCGTACTTGCTACACATTTCTTTTGGCCAAAGATGAGGCAGGATGTTGGCGTTTTATTGCTCATTGCACTACATGTCAAAAAGCTAAGTCACGACTCAATCCTCATGGTTTATATATGCCTTTTACTGTACCTAGTGTTCCTTGGGAGGATATATCTATGGACTTTGTTTTAGGTTTACCTAGAACAAAGAAGGGAGGATAACATATTTGTTGTCGTGGATAGATTCTGAAAATGGCACACTTTATACCATGTCATAAAAGCGATGATCTTTGTCAATGTTGCTGATTTGTTCTTTCGTGAAATTATTAAGCTTGCATGGTGTGCCAAATACTATTGTTTCAGATCGTGATACTAAATTTCTTAGCCACTTTTGGAGATGTTTATGGGCTAAGTTGGGGACTAAACTGCTTTTAGTACTACTTGTCACTAAAGCTGATGGACAAACTGAAGTAGTCAATAGAACATTGTCTACTATGCTTAGGGCTGTTCTAAAGAAAAATAAGAAAATGTGGGAGGAATGCTTGCCTCATATTGAATTTGCTTATAATCGTTCATTGCATTCTACTACTAAGATGTGCCCTTTTGAAGTTGTGTATGGTTTCCTACCTCGTGCACCTATTGATTTGTTGCCTCTTCCATCTTGGAGAAGGTTAATTTTGATGCTAAAGAAGCGTGCTGAATTGATTTTAAAAATGCATGAGTTAACTAAGGAAAACATTGGCGTATGAATGCTAAATATAAACTTCTTTGGAGATAAGGGTAGAAAACATGTTGTGTTTGCACTGGAGATCTTGTTTGGTTACATTTGCGTGAGGATAGATTTCTGATTTGCATAAATCAAAGCTAATGCCACGTCTGCTGGTCCCTTTAAGGTGTTGGAGAAAGTAAATGATAATGCATATAAACTTGAGCTGCCTGCAGATTTTGGGGTTAGTCCACTTTTAACATTGCAGATTTGAAGCCATATTTGGGTGAGGAAGATGAACTTCCGTCGAGGGCGACTTCATTTCAAGAAGGGAGGATGATGAGGACATCAATACCATTGTTACACCCACAGCCCTGCTGCTATACATCTTGGACCAATTACTAGAGCTCCAGCGCCGCCAACTAAATTACCAGGTACTTTCGTTTCTTGGTAATGATTCTAATATTCATGAGAATATGATCTTGCCTAAATTGGATACATTTGTTTTGCTTACAAATGAAGGGCCTAGCTTGGAGAAGGATGAACATTGGAGCAAGAACAAGCATGGAGATGATGGCATGCGCAGAGAGGATCAAAATGGAGTTACAAGTGATGATTTCGGGACTTTGAAGCCACCATAATGAGTGCATGAAGCCTTGGACGAAATATACAAGATGCCACTTCATAAATTTCGTCCGAGGCTATTCTAGGTCTTTCGTCACCTTATTATTGGGCCAGGCCATGTAATTTCGAAATACATTAGTATAGGCTATTTTTAGAGTCCGTATGTGTGGGGAAACAAGAGATAGGGTTAGTTTGGACCCCTCACCAAGGCCACGAAATTCTCCCCTCTTCCTCCATATATACAGCCCTTAGGGCACCGTTTAGACTTTGGGTTTTGTTTAGATCAAAAGTTAGCCATAGCTGCAACCCGCGTGCCGTTTGTGTTCACGACCGGACAAAGCGTCACAGAACCCCACCTTGATCAATAAAGCTTTCATCTTCTATTGCAATATCCAGTTGCAATCTCGGTTTCTTGCTTGTTCTTCGTTTGCTCGCGAAATAGACCCTCGTGGTCGAGTTGATCGTGCTCGGCGTGGTCAATAACCTCTCGGAGTTGGTTTAGCGATTGCTAAAGCGCATCCGTCCTAAATGCTTTTGCGTTCGTAGTCGGATCGTCAAAATCGACTTCACCAGCGAAATCCACCATCTCATGAAAAGGCGGGACACCTCTGCCTCTATCAAACGTCTCTGAATTGATTTTAAAAATGCATGAGTTAACTTGCAAGGGAAAACATTGAGCGTATGAATGTTAAATCGGGGCCAAAAGTGGGCTTAGATAAGGTAGAAAACATGTTGTGTTTGCACTGGAGATCTTGTTTGGTTACATTTGCGTCCAGGATAGATTTCTGATATGGGCCGAAATCAAAGCTAATGAAACGCGACAGTTTAGTGAACATCTCTCCATTCTATGGCAGTCCTTGAAAATACTTCATTTTCTCGTCGTGTTTTTGTTGATTGCCCCAAAATTTCTTGTCCTCTATAGAGGAATATCGTTTCCACATATATATTGACCGATGCGGGAATGCTCTTTTGTTCTTGGCTTTCCGCGGCATGAATTCTGACATGCCATCCGTGAAAACAAGGAGAATAAGGCATATAAGCATTGGATTTTCTTCAATTCTGACCAAATAAGTTGCCGGATCATAGAGCATCTGCGAAAGGTTCGTTTGTCCCTACCGAGGGCTAATGTCTATAAGCAACATAATCTCTGAATTTCCTTCAAAAGGAAGTGCCAATGGGTTGAAACTTATACGCAGCGGCGACGAATGATGTTCTTTGACATTGAGGGCCAAAAGTCCTACTTAAGGCCTATTTGAGGCACTCCGGGCCTCTGGCGCAAGTGTGGAGTATTTTCTGGATTCACGCTCGCTGTGGCAGTTTGAGTACTTGTGGGTCAAACCACGGACTCGAATGACAAAATTATGACCGTTTTAGTGAACATCTCTCCATTCTATGGCACTCCTTGAAACTACTTCATTTTCTCATGCGCTTTTTGCCTGATTGCCCCAAAATTTCTTGTCCTCCATGGAGGAGATATCGTTTCCACATATATATTGACCGATGCTAGGAATGCCCTTTTGTTCTCGGCTTTCACGCGCATGAGTTACTGCATGCCATCCGGCGAAAACAAGGAGAATAAGGCATACAGCCGCTGGATTTTCTTCAATTCTGGCAAATGAGATTGCCGGATCATAGAGCATCTGCGAAAAGGTAAGTTTGTCCCTACCCGGGGCTAATGTCTATAAGCAACATAATCTCTCGAATTTCCTTCAAAGGAAGTGCCAATGGGTTGAAACTTGTTTGAAAACAGCGACGAATGATGTTCTTTGACTTTCAGGGCCAAAAGTCCTGCTTAAGGCCTTGTATTTGTATTTGTGGGTACACGGACTCTGGCCTCTGGCGGAACATCTCTTCATTCTATGAGTCCTTGAGTATTTTCTGGATTCGCGCGCTCCACATATATATTGACCGGTGAGCATTGTTTGAGTACTTATGGGTCCGACCTACGGACTCGAATGAAACAATGAAAATTATGACCGTTTTAGTGAACATCTCTCCATTCTATGGCAGTCCTTGAAAGTACTTCATCATTTTCTCGTGCGCTTTTTGCTGATTGCCCCAAAATTTCTTGTCCTCTATAGAGGAGATATCGTTTCACATATATATTGACCGATGTCCCTACCAGGGAATGCCCTTTTGTTCTTGGCTTTCGCGGCGCATGAGTTACTGACATGCCATCCGTGAAAACAAGGAGAATAAGGCATATAGCCGCTGGATTTTCTTCAATTCTGACCAAATAAGATTGCGGATCATAGAGCATCTGCGAGAAAATCGTTTGTCCCTACCGGGGGCTAATGTCTATAAGCAACATAATCTCTCAATTTCCTTCAAAAGGAAGTGCCAATGGGTTGAAACTTATGAAAAACAGCGACGAATGATGTTCTTTGACTTTCGAGGCCAAAAAGTCACCTTAAGGCCGTGTTGAGGTACTCGGGCCTCTGGCGCCAGCGCAGGGGTATATTGCTCCGGATTACGCTGCTACGTGAGCGTCAAAGTTTGAATACTTATGGGTCCGACACGGACTCCGAATGACAAAATTATGACCGTTTTAGTGAACATCTCTCCATTCTATGGCAGTCCTTGAAAGTACTTCATTTTCTCGTGCGCTTTTTGCCTGATTGCCCCAAAATTTCTTGTCCTCTATAGAGGAGATATCGTTTCCACATATATATTGACCGATGCGGGGAATGCCCTTTTGTTCTTGGCTTTCCTGCGCATGAGTTCTGACATGCCATCCGTGCAAAACAAGGAGAATAAGGCATATAGCCTTTGGATTTTCTTCAATTCTGGCCAAATGAGATTGCCGGATCATAGAGCATCTGCGAGAAAGATACGTTTGTCCCTACCGAGAGGCTAATGTCTATAAGCAACATAATCTCTCGAATTTCCTTCAAAGGAAGTGCCAATGGGTTGAAACTTATGCGAAAAATAGCGACGAATGATGTTCTTTGACTTTCGGGGCCAAAAGTCACTGCTTAAGGCCGTATTTGAGGTACTCGGGCCTCTGGCATAGCGGAGTATTTTTTGGATTCGCCGCTCGCTGAAGAGCAGTTTAGTACTTATGGGTCCGACCACGGACTCGAATGACAAAATTATGACCGTTTAGTGAACATCTCTCCATTCTATGGCAGTCCTTGAAAGTACTTCATTTTCTCGTCGCTTTTTGCACGATTGCCCCAAAATTTCTTGTCCTCTATAGGTGGAATATCGTTTCACATATATATTGACCGATGCAGGAATGCCCTTTTGTTCTTGGCTTTCCGCGCATGAGTTCTGACATGCCATCGGTGAAAACAAGGAGAATAAGGCATATAGCCATTGGATTTTCTTCAATTCTGACCAAATAAGATTGCCGGATCATAGAGCATCTGCGAGAAAATGCGTTTGTCCCTACCGGAGGCTAATGTCTATAAGCAACATAATCTCTCGAATTTCCTTCAAAAGGAAGTGCCAATGGGTTGAAACTTGTTTGAAAAAAGCGACGAATGATGTTCTTTGACTTTCAAGGCCAAAAGTCACCTTAAGGCGTGTTGATTTGAGGAGGTACTCGGGCCTCTGGTGCATCGAATGGAGTATTTTTTGGATTGGCGCTACGTTTGCCTTGATGCAGTTTGAGTACTTATGGGTCCGACCACGGACTCGAATGACAAAATTATGACCGTTTTAGTGAACATCTCTCCATTCTATGGCGGTCCTTGAAAGTACTTCATTTTCTCGTGCGCTTTTGCTGGATTGCCCCAAAATTTCTTGTCCTCTATAGATGGAGATATCGTTTCCACATATATATTGACCGATGCCGGGAATGCCCTTTTGTTCTTGGCTTTCCGCAGCATGAGATTCTGACATGCCATCCGCGAAAACAAGGAGAATAAGGCATATAGCGCTGGATTTTCTTCAATTCTGGCCAAATAAGTTGCCGGATCATAGAGCATCTGCGAAAGATACGTTTGTCCCTACCGAGGGCTAATGTCTATAAGCAACATAATCTCTAATTTCCTTCAAAAGGAAGTGCCAATGGGTTGAAACTTATGCAAAAAACAATGACGAATGATGTTCTTTGACTTGGGGCCAAAAAGTCTGCTTAAGGCCGTGTTGAGGTACTCCGGGCCTCTGGCGCAAGCGGAGTATTTTCTGGATTGAAAGCGTGCTGATTGCCCTTGCGAGCAGTTTGAGTACTTATGGGTCCGACACGGACTCAGAATAACAAAATTATGACCGTTTTAGTGAACATCATCCATTCTATGGCGGTCCTTGAAAGTACTTCATTTTCTCGTCGCGTTTTTGCACTTTGATTGCCCCAAAATTTCTTGTCCTCTATAGAGGAGATATCGTTTCCACATATATATTGACCGATGCGAGAATGCCCTTTTGTTCTTGGCTTTCGCGCATGAGTTACAGCATGCCATCCGGTGAAAACAAGGAGAATAAGGCATATAGCCTTGATTTTCTTCAATTCTGACCAAATGAGTTGCGGATCATAGAGCATCTGCAGAAAATGCGTTTGTCCCTACCGAGGCTAATGTCTATAACAACATAATCTCTCAATTTCCTTCAAAGGAAGTGCCAATGGGTTGAAACTTGTTTGAAAAAAGCGACGAATGATGTTCTTTGACTTTCAAGGCCAAAAGTCTGCTTAAGGCCGTGTTGAGGTACTCAAGGCCTCTGGTGCATCAGGGAGTATTTTATGGATTCAGCGCTGCTCGCGTGAGCAGTTTGAGTACTTATGGGTCGACACGGACTCGAATGACAAAATTATGACCGTTTTAGTGAACATCTCTCCATTCTATGGCAGTCCTTGAAAGTACTTCATTTTCTCGTGCGCTTTTGCTGATTGCCCCAAAATTTCTTGTCCTCTATAGAGGAGATATCGTTTCCACATATATATTGACGATGCGGGAATGCCCTTTTGTTCTTGGCTTTCACGCGCATGAGTTACAGCATGCCATCCGAAAACAAGGAGAATAAGGCATATAGCGGCTGGATTTTCTTCAATTTCTGGCCAAATGAGATTGCGGATCATAGAGCATCTGCGAGATCAATGCGTTTGTCCCTACTTTGAGGGGCTAATGTTATAAGCAACATAATCTCTCGAATTTCCTTCAAAAGGAACTGCCAATGGGTTGGACCAATTACTAGATTTTGGGGTTAGATCCACTTTTAACATTGCGCGCCATACTATGAATTACTTCATTTCGGTACCATTTTACACCCACAGCCCTATTGTTTCTTGGTAATGATTCTAACTTTTCGTTTCATGATTTTAATATGAGGTATGATGCTGCCTAAATTGGATACATTTGTTTTGCTTACAAATGAAGGGCCTAGCTTGGAGAAGGATGAACATTGGAGCAAGAACAACATGGAGATGATGGCATGCACAAGGGACAGAACGGAGTTACAAGTGATGATTTCAGGACTTTGAAGCCACCATAATGAGTGCATGAAGCCTTGGACGAAATATACAAGATGCCACTTCATAAATTTCGTCCGGAGGCTATTCTAGGTCTTCGTCACCTTATTATTGGGCCGGCCCATGTAATTTCGAAATACATTAGTATAGGCTATTTTTAGAGTCGTATGTGTGTGGGAAACAAGAGATAGGGTTAGTTTGGACCCCTCCACCAAGGGCCACGAAATTCACCCCTCTTCCTCCATATATACAGCCCTTAGGGCACCGTTTAGACTTTGGGTTTTGTTTAGATTAAAGTTAGCCATAGCTGCAACCGGCGTGCCGTTTGTGTTCAGCGACCGGACAAAAGCGTCCACAGAACCCCACCTTGATCAATAAAGCTTTCATCTTATATTCGCAATATCAGTTGCAATCTCGGTTTCTTGCTTGTTCTTCGTTTGCTCGCGAGAAGCAGACCCTCGTGGTCGAGTTGATGCGTGCTCGGCGTGGTCGATAACCTCTCGGAGTTGGTTTAGCGATTGCTAAGGCGCGGCGTCCTCGCCGTTCGTAGTCGGATCGTCAAAATCGACTTCCACCAAGCGAAATCCACCATCTCATCGAAGGCGGGACACCTTTGCCTCTATCAAGTGGTATCAGATTTCCGAGGTTGCTCGGTGAGATTTTACAGATTTTAAGTAGTTTAGATCGAGTTGTTCTTCATACCTATAGTCCACGAAAAAGCCAAAAAAAATTAGGGTTAGTTCATCCCATCCGAACCAATCGAGCCTTTGCATAATCTTTTACTGTATTTGCTTTGTTGAATTTGCGGTTGCATCGTCGTGTCAAGTTCTGGTCTTAGCGTCTAGTCTTTTAGAGTTTGAGTTACTGTTCACGAGGTTGTCACGTCGCCGCTGCCATATACCACCACCATATTCCGCCGAATCCGAATCCATATATGCCACCACATATCCGCCGCCATCCATCCATAGACCACCATCATATATCCACCAATCCGATCCCATATTCATCTGCGCCATCCATCTAATCTTACGGTCGAGTTCACAGATTCATCTGCGCCACCAGTCCGAGTTCCACAAATTCATCTCCGCCACCAGTCTAGTCCGAGTCCGAATTGTTGCATTGTTCTCGATTTCCGCCACGCGGATACTCCGTGCGAGTCCGAGAGGAGACTCCCAATTTGCATTGTTTCGATTTCGAGATCATGAGAGAAAAAAAAAAAAACTAAGTCGTGAAAATTCTGGCTAGGCTTTGAGACCGCGGAAGACTTTTTGAAAAAAATTTGTTGATTTTTCAAAAAAAAAAAAAAAAGGAAAAAAGTGCAAAAAAAGAAAAAAGAAAAAAAAATTGAGTGTGCTCCTCCCTTGTTTACGTGCCTTGCCGTGATTTTGTTAGTGTTCTAGGCTCGCGTCTCTAGCACGGTCTAGCCTAGGACCGACCTGATACCGTCGTTGGCGTTTATTCAACTTTGCATCTCTGAATTGATTATTCTTGACCTTTTTTGCTACCATATTATAAGCCTTCAGCTCCACATACATCTCGTCGTGCGTTTGATTCTCCACAGTAATCGCTATATCCAAGCTTTGAGAGTTTTGACTACTACGGTTGCCGATCACCGCCTCTTCTTTGGGTAGGCTGGTAAATTTGAGATTTGCTTGTGGTTTGTGTCCATCACCACCACCACCACCACTTCCTAGTCTGTAGGATCATATTCTTGTGTGTTTCTATTGCTGCTAACCATGGCGGGATCACAAGCCGATGAGGCTGATTGGGAGAACTGACGAACAAACAGCTACATGATAAGTTTCAGCAAATGATGATTGGACAGGTGCAAGATGTGCTAAACAGATTTGATGAGGCCATGGAGAAGATAGATGGCATTGAGAAGGCGTTTGAAACAAAGCTTGATAGCAAGTTTGATGAATTGCTCGCGCGTTTTCCACAACCACCGCCCGGCTGCACCTATCGCACCTCTGCGACGACAACTCGCCCCTTCGAATCGGTATGGGCCAGGCTCAGCGTGTTCCTATTGAGCGAGGACAAAATTCTGGTGCCGCTGCTACTCTGTTGGTGCTTCTTTGGCTCACTGCTCTGCTGCTGGTGGTGCAGAGGAGGATGATGAGTATGTGGGCGATTATGAGGATGAGGTTGATCAACATCAGAACTCGTGCAACCACCAGCACCACAACCACCAGGTCGTCCACATGCAAATAATGGCAATATTAGGGCTCCCCTCAGTGCGAGATCATGACCATCTCCTAAACTGAAATTGAATATTCCACCATTTGAGGGTAGATATGTTCTGATATATATCTTACTTGGGAGTTAGAAACTGAACAACGATTTACATGTTTACAATATCACGAGGAGAGGCGTGTTCTGCTTCTTTGTTTGTGCTTTCACTAGCTTTGCATGTGTTTGGTGGTGCGAACATTGTAGATTATATCCTGTTCCACTACTTGGGCTGCTTTGAAAACTGCTATGCGTGCTCGTTGGGTTCCACCATATTATCAACGTGAATTACTTCAAAAATTGCAGCGCTTAAGACAAGGAAAAACTACGTAGAAGAATATTATCAGGAATTACAAAGCTGGCTTGATTAGATGTGGTATTGTTGAGGAGAATGAAGCTATGCTTGCACGTTTTACGGGTGGATTAAATAGAGATTCAGACCATTCTAGACTATAAGGATTATAATAATATCACTCGTTTATTCCATCTTGCTTGTAAAGCTGAGCGTGAAGTCTTGGGATCGGCGGGCATTGGCGCGCACTAACTTTTCTGCAGGTCGACCTTCATCATGGACACCCGTGCATCATCTACTTCCTTTGCACCATCACCTCCTTGGTGCCACCTCAACGTGATACAAGCGGGCACAACCACCACTATCGCCAAGAGCACACTGCCGGGCCTGCGAGTTCTTCTTCTTCCATGGCGTCAGCAGGGCACACAAGTGATATTATTTGTGTCGTCGTTGTAAGGAAGAGGACATTTTCTTGAGAGAATGCAAATCTCAGCGTGTGATGATTGCTCTTGAGGATGGTGGGTATGAGTCCGCTAGTGACTATGATGAGGAGACTTTGGCTCTTATTACACATGAGGAACACGGTGGAGATGATTACGATCATGAGACACAATACATGGCTCTTTGAAGATCTTGGCAGGTATGAATGTTTAGTTGCTCAACGTGTTTTGAGTGTGCAGAGTTACAAAGGTGAGCAAAATCGGAGGCATAATTTGTTCCATACAAAGGGAGTTGTGAAGAGCGTTCTATTAGCGTCATCATAGATGGAGGAGCTGCAACAACTTGGCTAGCATGGAGATGGTGGAAGCTATCTCTCACCACAAGACCACATCCACATCCTTACTACATCCAATGGTTCAACAACAGCGGCAAGGTTAAGGTAACACGTCTGTTAGGTGTGCATTTTAGTATCTCTACATATGCTGATTATGTTGATTGTGATGTGGTACCTATGCAAGCATGTTCCTTATTACTTGGTAGACCATGGCAATTTGATAAAATTCTGTACACCATGGTAGAAACAATCAGTATACTCTTGTTCATAAGGATAAAAATATTACTTTGCTTCCTATGACTCTGAGTCCATTTTGAAAGATGATATTAATAGAGCTAATAAAGCAAAAGCAGGAGAAAAATAAGAGTGAAAATCAGATTGTGGCAAAAGAATTTGAGCAACATATGAAGCCTAATAATAAACCATCTAGTGTTGTTTACGAAATTAAATTGAAAAGTGCATGTTTACTTGCCACTAAATCTGATATTGATGAGCTAGATTTTAGCAAATCTATTTGCTATGCTTTTGTGTGCAAAGAGGCATTATTTTCATTCGAGGGCGTGCCTTCCTCTTTGCCCCTCTTTGTCACTAACATTTTGCGGGAGTTCGTGGCGTCTTTCCACAAGGCGTGCCACGGGATTACCACCTATTAGAGGATTGAGCATCAAATTGACTTAATTCCGGTGCATCATTACCAACCGTGCACCATACCGTACCAATCCGAGGAGGCGAAGGAGATTATCGTCAATCGAGGAGCTGCTCGACAAAGGTTATATCTGTGAATCCCTTAGTCCTTGTGCTGTTCCTATTATTCTAGTGCGAAAAAGGATGGTACATCACGTATGTGTGTTGATTGTAGAGGCATTAATAATATTACTATTAGTTATCGTCACCCTATTCCTAGGCTAGATGATATGCTTGATGAATTGAGTGGCTCTACAATATTCTCCAAAGTTGATTTGCGTAGTGGATACCATCAAATTCGTATGAAATTGGGAGATGAATGGAAAACAGCATTTAAAACTAAGTTTGGATTATATGAGTGGTTAGTCATGCCTTTTGGGTTAACTAATGCACCTAGTACTTTCATGAGATTAATGAGCGAAGTTTCGTGCTTTCATTGGACGATTTGTGGTAGTCTATTTTGATGATATCTGATTTATAGCAAATCTTTGGAAGAACATTTGGAACATTTCGTGCTGTTTTTAATGCTCTCGTGATGCACGTTTGTTTGGTAACCTTAGGAAGTGCACCTTTTGCACCGACCGAGTATCTTTTCTTGGCTATGTTGTTACTCCACGGAATTGAAGTTGATAAAGCCAAGATTGAAGCTATTGAGAGTTGGCGCAGCCCAAAGCGGTCACACAAGTGAGGAGTTTCCTTGGCCTCGCTGGTTTCTATAGGCGTTTTGTGAGAGATTTCAGCACCATTGCTGCACCTCTCAATGAGCTTACAAAGAAGGATGTGCCTTTTGTTTGGGGTACCGCATACGGGAAGAAGCCTTCACGGTATTGAAAGATAAGTTGACACATGCTCCTTTACTCCAACTTCCTGATTTTAATAAGACTTTTGAGCTTGAATGTGATGCTAGTGGAATTGGATTAGGAGGTGTGTTATTACAAGATGGCAAACCTGTTGCATACTTTTACGAAAAATTGAGTGGGCCTAGTCTGAATTACTCTACTTATGATAAAAATTATATGCTCTTGTTAGGACTTTAGAAACATGGCAACATTATTTATGGCCCAAAGAATTTGTTATACATTCGATCATGAATCTTTGAAACATATTAAAGTCAAGCTAAACTGAATCGTAGACATGCTAAATGGGTTGAATTCATTGAGACTTTCCCTTATGTCATTAAACACAAGAAGGGTAAAGAAAATGTTATTCTGATGCATTGTCTAAATCGCTATACTATGCTTTCACAACTTGACTTCAAAATATTTGGTTTGGAGACCATCAAAGATCAATATGTGCATGATGCTGATTTTAAAGATGTATTGCAGAATTGTAAGAAGGAAGAACATGGAACAAGTTTGTCGTTAATGATGGATTTGTGTTCGTGCTAACAAGCTATGCATTCCAGCTAGCTCCGTTCGTCTTTTGTTGTTGCAGGAGGCGCATGGAGGAGGACTAATGGGACACTTTGGCGTGAAGAAGGCGGAGGGCGTACTTGCTACACATTTCTTTTGGCCAAGATGAGGCGGGATGTTGGCGTTTTATTGCTCATTGCACTACATGTCAAAAAGCTAAGTCACGACTCAATCCTCATGGTTTATATATGCCTTTGCTGTACCTAGTGTTCCTTGGGAGGATATATCTATGGACTTTGTTTTAGGTTTACCTAGAACAAAGAAGGGAGGATAACATATTTGTTGTCGTGGATAGATTCTCGAAAATGGCACACTTTATACCATGTCATAAAAGCGATGATCTTTGTCAATGTTGCTGATTTGTTCTTTCGTGAAATTATTAAGCTTGCATGGTGTGCCAAATACTATTGTTTCAGATCGTGATACTAAATTTCTTAGCCACTTTTGGAGATGTTTATGGGCTAAGTTGGGGACTAAGCTGCTTTTAGTACTACTTGTCACCCCAAACTGATGGACAAACTGAAGTAGTCAATAGAACATTGTCTACTATGCTTAGGGCTGTTCTAAAGAATAATAAGAAAATGTGGGAGGAATGCTTGCCTCATATTGAATTTGCTTATAATCGTTCATTGCATTCTACTACTAAGATGTGCCCTTTTGAAGTTGTGTATGGTTTCCTACCTCGTGCACCTATTGATTTGTTGCCTCTTCCATCTTGGAGAAGGTTAATTTTGATGCTAAAGAGCGTGCTGAATTGATTTTAAAAATGCATGAGTTAACTAAGGAAAACATTGGCGTATGAATGCTAAATATAAACTTCTTTGGAGATAAGGGTAGAAAACATGTTGTGTTTGCACGGAGATCTTGTTTGGTTACATTTGCGTGAGATAGATTTCTGATTTGCATAAATCAAAGCTAATGCCACGTCTGCTGGTCCCTTTAAGGTGTTGGAGAAAGTAAATGATAATGCATATAAACTTGAGCTGCTGCAGATTTTGGGGTTAGTCCACTTTTAACATTGCAGATTTGAAGCCATATTTGGGTGAGGAAGATGAACTTCCGTCGAGGGCGACTTCATTTCAAGAAGGGAGGATGATGAGGACATCAATACCATTGTTACACCACAGCCCTCTTGCTATACATCTTGGACCAATTACTAGAGCTCATGCGCCAACTAAATTACCGGTACTTTCGTTTCTTGGTAATGATTCTAATATTCATGAGAATATGATCTGCCTAAATTGGATACATTTGTTTTGCTTACAAATGAAGGGCCTAGCTTGGAGAAGGATGAACATTGGAGCAAGAACAAGCATGGAGATGATGGCATGCATGAGAGGGATCAGAATGGAGTTACAAGTGATGATTTCAGGACTTTGAAGCCACCATAATGAGTGCATGAAGCCTTGGACGAAATATACAAGATGCCACTTCATAAATTTCGTCCAGAGGCTATTCTAGGTCTTCGTCACCTTATTATTGAGCCAGGCCCATGTAATTTCGAAATACATTAGTATAGGCTATTTTTAGAGTCCGTATGTGTGGGGAAACAAGAGATAGGGTTAGTTTGGACCCCTCCACCAAGGGCCACGAAATTCACCCCTCTTCCTCCATATATACAGCCCTTAGGGCACCGTTTAGACTTTGGGTTTTGTTTAGATCAAAAGTTCGCCATAGCTGCAACCAGCGTGCCGTTTGTGTTCAGCGACCAGACAAAGGCGTCCAGAACCCCACCTTGATCAATAAAGCTTTCATCTTATATTCGCAATATCCAGATTGCAATCTCAGTTTCTTGCTTGTTCTTCGTTTGCTCGCGAGAAATAGACCCTCGTGGTCGAGTTGATCGTGCTCGGCGTGGTCAATAACCTCTCGGAGTTGGTTTAGCGATTGCTAAGGCGCGGCGTCCTCGCCTTCGTGGTCGGATCGTCAAAGTCGACTTCCACCAGCGAAATCCACCATCTCATCGAAAGGCGGGACACCTTTGCCTCTATCACAATAAGAAGTGCCAATGGGTTCGAAACTTGTCGAAAAATAGCGACAAATGATGTTCTTTGACTCTCGGGGCCAAAAGTCACCTTAAGGCCGTGTTGAGGTACTCGGACCTCCTGGGCATAATGGCAGTATTTTATGGATTCATACGCTCTTGCAGGAGCAGTTTGAGTACTTAATGGGTTAAACACGGACTTTGAATAACAAAATTATGACCGTTTTAGTGAACATCATCCATTCTATGGCGATCCTTGAAAGTACTTCATTTTCGTGCGCTTTTGCTGATTGCCCCAAAATTTCTTGTCCTCTATAGTGGAATATCGTTTCCACATATATATTGACCGATGCCGGGAATGCCCTTTTGTTCTTGGCTTTCGCGCGCGTGAGTTCTGACATGCAAAATCCGGCAAAACAAGGAGAATAAGGCATATAGCTGGCTGGATTTTCTTCAATTTAAGGCCAAATAAGATTGCCGGATCATAGAGCATCTGCGAGAAAGTATGCGTTGTCCCTACCGGGGCTAATGTCTATAAACAACATAATATCTCAAATTTCCTTCAAAAGGAAGTGCCAATGGGTTCAGAAACTTGTCTGAAAAATAGCGACGAATGATGTTCTTTGACTTTCAGGGCCAAAAAGTCATGCTTAAGGCCGTATTTGAGGGTACTCGGCCTCCTCGGCATAGCGTGGAGTATTTTTGGATTCGCGCGTTCGGCGCGAGCAGTTTAGTACTTGTGGGTCCGACCACAGACTCTGAATAACAAAATTATGACCGTTTTAGTGAACATCTCTCCATTCTATGGTATGTCCTCGAAAATACTTCATTTTCTCATGCACTTTTGCTGATTGCCCCAAAATTTCTTGTCCTCTATAGAGGAGATATCGTTTCCACTTATATGTTGACCGATGCCGGGAATGCCCATTTGTTCTTGGCTTTCCACGCGCATGAATTCTGACATGCCATCTGGCGAAAACAAGGAGAATAAGGCATATAGCAGCGGATTTTCTTCAATTACGGCCAAATAAGATTTCCGGATCATAGAGCATCTGCGAAAAGGTACGGTTGTACCTACCGGAAGCGAATGTCTATAAGCAGCATAATCTCTCAATTTCCTTCAATGGAAGTGCCAATGGGTTCGAAACTTGTTTGAAATACGGCGTTGAATGATGTTCTTTGACTTCAGGGCCAAAGAAGTCCTGCAAGAGCCGTATTTAGAAATGCGCTAGGCCTCCTGGCGCAAAGCGAGTATTTCTAAATTCTACGCTGCATGGAGACGTTTGAGTACTTATGAGTCCGACCACGGACTCCGAATAACAAAATTATGACCGTTTTAGTGAACATCTCTCCATTCTATGGCAGTCCTTGAAAGTACTTCGTTTTCTCGTGCGCATTTTGCGTGATTGCCCCAAAATTGCTTGTCCTCTATAGAGGAGATGTCGTTTCCACATAAATATTGACCGATGCGGGAATGCCCTTTTGTTCTTGGCTTTCCGCAGCGTGAATTCTGACATGCTATCCGGGAAAAACAAGGAGAATAAGGCATATAGCATTTGGATTTTCTTCAATTCTGACCAAATGAGATTGCGGGATCATTGAGCATCTGCGAGAAGATACGTTTGTCCCTACAAGGGCTAATGTCAATATAGAAACATAATCTCTCAATTTCCTTCAAAAGGAAGTGCCAATGGGTTCAAAAACTTGTCTAAAAACAGCGACGAATGGTGTCCTTTGACTTTGGGGCCAAAAAGTCACCTTAAGGCTGAATTTGAGGTACTCAGGGCCTCTACAGGCAAGCGGGGAGTATTTTTCTGGATTCAGCTGCTTTTCATCTTGAGCAGTTTAGTACTTGTGGGTCCCTACGGACTCAAGATAACAAAATTATGACCGTTTTAGCGAACATCTCTCCTTTCTATGGCAGTCCTCGAAAGTACTTCATTTTGTGCGTGCGCTTTTTGCTGATTGCCCCAAAATTTCTTGTCCTCTATAGAAGATATCGTTTCCACATATATATTGACGATGCCGGGAATGCCCTTTTGTTCTAAACTGAATCGTAGACATGCTAAATGGGTTGAATTCATTGAGACTTTCCTTATGTCATTAAACACAAGAAGGGTAAAGAAAATGTTATTCTTGATGCATTGTCTCAAATCGTTATACTATGCTTTCACAACTTGACTTTAAAATATTTGGTTTGGAGACCATCAAAGATCAATATGTGCATGATGAATTGCGATGTATTGCAGAATTGTAAGAAGGAAGAACATGGAACAAGTTTGTCGTTAATAATGGATTTGTGTTCCGTGCTAACAAGCTATGCATTCCAGCTAGCTCCGTTAAGTCTTTTGTTGTTGCAGGGCGCATGGAGGAGGACTAATGGGACACTTTGGCGTGAAGAACGGGGCGTACTTGCTACACATTTCTTTTTGCCAAAGATGAGGCGGGATGTTGGCGTTTTATTGCTTTCATGCACTACATGTCAAAAAGCTAAGTCGACTCAATCCTCATGGTTTATATATGCCTTTGCATACCTAGTGTTCCTTGGGAGGATATATCTATGGACTTTGTTTAGGTTTACCTAGAACAAAGAAGGGAGGATAACATATTGTTATTGGATAGATTCTCGAAAATGGCACACTTTATACCATGTCATAAAAGCGATGATCTGTCAATGTTGCTGATTTGTTCTTCATTGAAATTAGCTTGCATGGTGTGCCAAATACTATTGTTTCAGATCGTGATACTAAATTTCTTAGCCACTTTTGGAGATGTTTATGGGCTAAGTTGGGGACTAAACTGCTTTTAGTACTACTTGTCACCCCAAACTGATGGACAAACTGAAGTAGTCAATAGAACATTGTCTACTATGCTTAGGGCTGTTTAAAGAAAAATAAGAAAATGTGGGAGGAATGCTTGCCTCATATTGAATTTGCTTATAATGTTCATTGCATTCTACTACTAAGATGCCCTTTTGAAGTTGTGTATGGTTTCCTACCTCGTGCCCTATTGATTTGTTGCCTCTTCCATCTTGGAGAAGGTTAATTTTGATGCTAAAGAGCGTGCTGAATTGATTTTAAAAATGCATGAGTTAACTAAGGAAAACATTGGCGTATGAATGCTAAATATAAACTTCTGGAGATAAGGGTAGAAAACATGTTGTGTTTGCACGGAATCTTGTTTGGTTACATTTGCGTGGATAGATTTCTGATTGCGCAAATCAAAGCTAATGCCACGTCTGCTGGTCCCTTTAAGGTGTTGGAGAAAGTAAATGATAATGCATATAAACTTGAGTTGCTGCAGATTTTGGGGTTAGTCCACTTTTAACATTGCAGATTTGAAGCCATATTTGGGTGAGGAAGATGAGCTGCCATCGAAGGCGACTTCATTTCAAGAGGGGAGGATGATGAGGACATCAATACCATTGTTACACCCACACCCCTGCACTATACATCTTGGACCAATTACTAGAGCTCATGCATCAACTAAATTACCGGTACTTTCGTTTCTTGGTAATGATTCTAATGTTCATGAGAATATGATGCCTAAATTGGATACACTTGTTTTGCTTACAAATGAAGGGCCTAGCTTGGAGAGGATGAACATTGGAGCAGAACACACATGGAGTTGATGGCATGCAAGGGATCAAACGGAGTTACAAGTGATGATTTCGGACTTTGAAGCCACCATAAGGAGTGCATGAAGCCTTGGACAAATATAAAGATGCCACTTCATAATATTCGTCCATAGGCTATTCTAGGTGCTTCGTCACCTTATTATGGGCCAGGCCCATGTAATTTCGAAATACATTAGTATAGGCTATTTTTAGAGTCCGTATGTGGGGAAACAAGAGATAGGGTTAGTTTGGACCCCTCCACCAGGGCCACGAAATTCACCCCTCTTCCTCCATATATCAGCCCTTAGGGCACCGTTTAGACTTAGGTTTTGTTTAGATTAAAAGTTACGCCATTCTGCAACTTCCGTGCCGTTTGTGTTCCCGACCGGACAAAATCACAGAACCCCACCTTGATCAATAAAGCTTTACTCTTATACCAATATCCAGTTGCAATCTTAGTTTCTTGCTTGTTCTTCGTTTGCTGCGAAACGGACCCCGTGGTCAGGTTGATGTGTGCTCGGTGGTCGATAACCTCGGTTGGTTTAGCGATTGCTAAAGCGCTGCCGTTAATGGTCGGATCGTCAAAGTCGACTTCATCAAAGCGATAGCCACCATCTCATCGAAGGCGGGACACCTCGCCTCTATCAATACTTATGGGTCGACACGGACTCACATGAATAACAAAATTATCAGTTTTAGTGAACATCTCATTCTATGGTAATCCTTGAAAGTACTTCATTTTCTGCGTCGCTTTTCCTGATTGCCCCAAATTTCTTGTCCTCTATAGAGATATCGTTTCCACATATATATTGACCGATGCGAGAATGCCTTTTGTTCTTGGCTTTCCGCGCATGAGTTACAGCATACCATCCGTGGCTCAGGAGAATAAGGCATATAGCAGCTAGATTTTCTTCAATTCTGACCAAAAGATATTGCCGGATCATAGAGCATCTGTTGAAGATGCGTTTGTCCCTACCGAGGGCTAATGTGTATAACAACATAATCTCTCAATTTCCTTCAAAGGGGCGTGCCAATGGGTTGAAACTTATAAAATAAGCGAATGATGTTCTTTGACTTTAGGGGCCAAAAGTCACCTTAGGCTGAATTTGAGGTACTCAAGACCTCTGGCGGAAGTGTGGGTATATTTTGGATTGCAGCTACCGCGAAGCGGTTTAGTACTTATGGGTCCGACACGGACTCGAATGACAAAATTATCACCGTTTTAGTGAACATGTGTCCATTCTATGGCAGTCCTTGAAAGTACTTCATTTTCTCGTGCGCTTTTTGCTGATTGCCCCAAAATATCTTGTCCTCTATAGAGATATAGTTTCCACATATATATTGACCGATGCCAGGAATGCCCTTGTTCATAGCTTTCCGGCAGTTACAGCATGCCATCCGGAACAAGGAGAATAAGGCATATAGCGCTGGATTTTCTTCAATTACGGCCAAATAAGATTTCCGGATCATAGAGCATCTGCGAAAGATCGTTTCTCCCTACCGGGGCTAATGTGTATAAGCAACATAATCTCTCAAATTTCCTCCAAAGGAAGTGCCAATGGGTTGAAACTTGCGAAAATAGCGGCGAATGATGTTCTTTGACTTTCGGGCCAAAAGTCCTGCTTAAGGCTGAATTTGAGGTACTCCGGGCCTCTGGCGGAAGTGTGGGTATTTTTGGATTTCGCTTTCGCTGCGAGCAGTTTAAGTACTTATGGGTCCAACACGGACTCGAATGACAAAATTATCACCGTTTTAGTGAACATTTGTCCATTCTATGGTAGTCCTTGAAAGTACTTCATTTTCTCGTCGCTTTTGCTGATTGCCCCAAAATTTCTTGTCCTCTATAGAGGAGATATCGTTTCACATATATATTGACCAATGCCAGGAATGCCTTTTTGTTATTGGCTTTCACGCGCATGAGTTACAACATGCCATCCGGAAAACAAGGAGAATAAGGAATATAGCCGTTGGATTTTCTTCAATTTCTGGCCAAATGAGATTCGCGGATCATAGAGCATCTGCGAGAAAGTACGTTTGTCCCTACCAGGGGCTAATGTCTATAAGCTACATAATCTCTCAATTTCCTTCAAAAGGAAGTGCCAATGGGTTGAAACTTGTCTGAAAAACAGCGACGAATGATGTTCTTTGACTTTCGGGCCAAAAGTCCTACTTAAGGCGAATTTGAAGGTACTCCGGGCCTCTGGCGAGGCGTGGAGTAATTTTTGGATAGGCGTGCTCTCGCTAGCAGTTTCAGTACTTATGGGTCCGACACGGACTTCGAATGACAAAATTATGACCGTTTTAGTGAACATGTGTCCATTCTATGGCAGTCCTTGAAAGTACTTCATTTTCTCGTGCGCTTTTTGCCTGATTGCCCCAAAATTTCTTGTCCTCTATAGAGGAGATATAGTTTCCACATATATATTGACCGATGCCAGAATGCCCTTTTGTTCTTGGCTTCCCGCGCATGAGTTACAGCATGCCATCCAGCGAAAACAAGGAGAATAAGGCATATAGCGCTGGATTTTGTTCAATTTATGGTCAAATGAGATTGCCCGATCATAGAGCATCCGCGAAAATGCGTTTGTCCCTACCAGGGGCTAATGTTATGCAACATAATCTCTAATTTCCTTCAAAAGGAAGTGCGAATGGGTTGAAACTTCTCTGAAAATAGCGACGAATGATGTTCTTTGACTTTCGGGCCAAAAGTCCTGCTTAAGGCTGAATTTGAGGTACTCCGGGCCTCTGGCGGAAGTGTGGAGTATTTTTGGATTCGCTCTGCGACAGTTTGAGTACTTATGGGTCCGACCGGGCC
>JAHHZJ010008463.1:0-18001 GCA_021437245.1 Aegilops speltoides
TAGTCACCATCACCAAGTTAGTAGAACTTCATGATGAAATATAGTATGCAAGGGATGATGAAAATGATTCCCGAGTTTTCATGATGATGAAATCGATGAAGGTAGAAATCAAGAAAGAACATCAAGCGTTGATGGTTAACAAGACCACTAGTTTCAAGAAAAGGGCAAAGGGATAGAAGGAACTTCAAGAAGAACGGCAAGAAAGTTGTTGCTCAATGAAGAAGCCCAAGTCTGGACCTAAGCCCGAGACTAAGTGCTTCTACCGCAAAGGGACCTGGTTATCGAAGCGTAACTACCCCAAGTATTTGGCGGATAAGAAGGATGGCAAAGTAAACATAGGTATATTTGATATACATGTTATTGATGTGTACTTTACTAGTGTTTATAGCAACCCCTCGGTATTTGGTAATGGTTCGGTTGCTAAGAGTAGTAACTCAAACAGAGTTGCGTAATAAATGTAAACTAGTTAAGGGTGAAGTGACGATGTGTGTTGAAAGTACTTTCAAGATTGATATGATCATCATCGCACACTCCCTATACTTTCGGATTAGTGTTGAACCTAAATAAATGTTATTTGGTGTTTGCGCTGAGCATGAATATGATTTGATCGTGTTTATTGCAATACGGTTATTCATTTAAGTAAGAGAATAAACTGTTGTTCTGTTTACATGAATAAAACCTTATATGGTTACACATCCAATGAAAATGGTTCATTGATCTCGATCGTAGTGATACACATATTCATAATATTGAAACCAAAAGATGCAAAGTTAATAATTATAGTGCAACTTATTTGTGGCACTACCGCTTAGGTCATATTGGTGTAAAGCGCATGAAGAAACTCCATGCCGATGGGATTTTGGAATCACTTGATTATGAATCACACTATGCTTGCGTAACCGTGCCTTTTGGGCAAGATGACTAAAACTCCGTTCTTCAAACAATGGAACAAGCTCTTGACTTATTGGAAATAATACATACCGATGTATGCGATCTAATGAGTGTTGATGCTCGTGGAAAGTATCGTTATTTTCTCGACCTTCACAAGATGATTTGAGCAGATATGGGTATATCTACTTGATGAAACATAAGTCCGAATAGTTGAAAGGTTCAAAGAATTTTAGAGTGAAGTGGAAAAATCATCGTAACAAGAAAATAAAGTTTCGCGATCTGATCACGGAGACTAATATTTGAGTTACGAGTTTGGTCTTCAATTAAAACAATGTGGAATAGTTTCACAGCTCACGCCACCGAACACCACAATGTTATGGTGTGTCCAAACATCGTAACCGCACTTTATTGGATATAGTGCAATCTATGATGTTTCTTCTTGATTTACCAATATCGCTTTTGGGATCATGCATTAGAGACAGCTGCATTCACGTTAAATTGGGCACCATCTAAACTGCTGAGACGACACTATATGAACTGTGGTTTAGCAAGAAACCCAAGTTGTCGTTTTTAAAGTTTGGAGTTGCGATGCTTATGTGAAAAAGTTTCATCCGATAAGCTCGAACCCAAATCGAGAAGTGCGTCTTCATAGAATACCCAAAGGAAATTGTTGGGTACACCTTCTATCACAGATCCGAAGGCAAGATATTCGTTGTTTAAGATGGATCCTTTCTAGAGAAGGAGTTTCTCTCGAAAGAAGTAAGTGGGAGGAAAGTAGAACTTGATGAGGTAATCGTACTGTTCCCTTATTGAAAGTAGTTCATCACAGTAAATCTGTTCTGTGACTACTATACCAATTAGTGAGGAAGCTAATGATGATGATCATGTAACTTCGGATCAAGTTACTACCGAACCTCGTAGGTAAAACAGAGTGAGATCCGCACTGAGTGGTATGGTAATCCTGTTCGGAGGTCGTGTTACTTGACCATGACAAACCTACGAACTATGAGGAAGCGATGATGAGCCTAGAACACACAAGTTGATCCTTGAGATCGCTCCTTAGCCGCAGCGGTGCCCCCTCCACCATATTCCACCTCGGTCATATCGTAGCGGTGCTTAGGCGAAGCCTGCGTCGGTAGAACATCAAGATCGCCACCACGCCGCCAGGCCGACGGAACTCTCTCCCGAGTTTTGCTGGATCGGAGCCCGAGGAGTGTCACCGAGCTGTACGTGTGTCAAGAACTCGCAGCGCCGGAGTAACGGCGCCGATCGGTTGGATCGCGAGGAGAACGACGACTACTTCCTCTACGCCAGATCGCTTCCGCTTCGGGTCTACAAGGGTATGTAGACAACACTCTCCCCTCTCGCTGCTATGCATCACCATGATCTTGCGTGTGCGAGGAAATTTTTGAAATTACTACATTCCCCAACAGTGGTATCGAGCCGTGTTTTATGGTTTGATGTTTTGCACGAGTAGAACACAACTGAGTTGTGGACGATACAAGTCATACTGCCTACCAAAGATGTCATACTTTGGTTCAGCGGTATTGTTGGATGAAGCGCCCGACCGACATTACGCCAGACGCTTACGCGAGACTAGTTCTACCGCCGTGCTTTGCACAAAGGTGGCTAGCGGTGTCGGTTTCTCCAACTTTAGTTGAACTGAGTATGGCTACGCCCGTCCTTGAGAAGGTTAAAACGGAGTCTATTTGACGAAGTATCGTTGTGGTTTTGATGCGAGGTGAGATTGGTTCTTGCTTCAGCCCGTAGTAGCCACGTAAAATTTGCAACAACAAAGTAGAGGACGCCTAACTTGTTTTTGCAGGCATGTTGTGATGTGATATGGCCAAGACATGATGCTATATTTTATTGTATGAGATGATCATGTTTTGTAACCGGTTATCGGCAATCGGCAGGAGCCATATGGTTGTCGCTTATTGTATGAAATGCAAACGCCTGTAATTTCTTTACTTTATCACTAAGCGGTAGCGATAGTCGAGAAGTAATAGATGGCGAAACGACAACGATGCTACGATGGAGATCAAGGTGTCGCGCGGTGACGATGGTGATCACGACGGTGCTTCAAGATGGAGATCACAAGCACAAGATGATGATGGCCATATCATATCACTTATGATTGCATGTGATGTTTATCCTTTATGCATCTTATCTTGCTTTGATTGACGGTAGCATTTTAAGATGATCTCTCACTAAAATTATCAAGTAGTGTTCTCCCGAGTATGCACTGCTGCCAAAGTTCGTCGTGCCGAGACACCACGTGATGATCGGTGTGATAAGCTCACGTCCATCTACAACGGGTGCGAGCCAGTTTTGCACACGCAGAATACTCAGGTTATACTTGACGAGCCTAGCATATGCAGATATGGCCTCGAACACGGAGACCGAAAGGTCGAGCGTGAATCATATAGTAGATATGATCAACATAAGATGTTCACCATTGAAAACTACTCCATCTCACGTGATGATCGGTTATGGTTTAGTTGATTTGGATCACGTGATCGCTTAGATGACTAGAGAGATGTCTGCCTAAGTGGGAGTTCTTAAGTAATATGATTAATTGAACTTAAATTTATCATGAATTAGTCTGGTAGTATTTTGCAAATTATGTTGTAAGATCAATAGCTTATGAAGTTGCTTTCATATGTTTATTTTGATATGTTCCTAGAGAAAATTGTATTGAAAAATGTTAGTAGCAATGATGCGGATTGGATCCGCGATCCGAGGTTTATCCTCAATGCTGCATGTAAGAATTATGTCCTTCATGCACCGCTAGGTGATGGACCTATTGCAGGAGCACATGCGAAGTTATGAACGCTTGGCTAGCTCAATATGATGACTACTTGATAGTTTTGTGCACCATGCTTTATGGCTTAGAATCGGGACTTCAAAGATGTTTTGAACATCATGGACCATATAAGATGTTCCAGAATTGAAGTTAATATTTCAAGCAAATACCGAGTTGAGAGATATGAAGTCCTCAACAAGTTCTATAAGCTAAAAGATGGAGGAGAATCGCTCAACTAGTGAGCATGTGCTCAGATTGTCAGGTACTTCAATTGCTTGAATCAAGTGGGAGTTAATCTTCCAGATAAGATAGTGATTGATGAAATTTTCTAGTCACCATCACCAAGTTAGTAGAACTTCATGATGAAATATAGTATGCAAGGGATGATGAAAATGATTCCTAGTTTTTCATGATGATGAAATCGATGAAGGTAGAAATCAAGAAAGAACATCAAGCGTTGATGGTTAACAAGACCACTAGTTTCAAGAAAAGGGCAAAGGGATAGAAGGGAACTTCAAGAAGAACGGCAAGAAAGTTGTTGCTCAAGTGAAGAAGCCCAAGTCTGACCTAAGCCCGAGACTAAGTGCTTCTACCGCAAAGGGACTGGTTATCGAAGCGTAACTACCCCAAGTATTTGGCGGATAAGAAGGATGGCAAAGTAAACATAGGTATATTTGATATACATGTTATTGATGTGTACTTTACTAGTGTTTATAGCAACCCCTCGGTATTTGGTACTGGTTCGGTTGCTAAGAGTAGTAACTCAAACAGGAGTTGCGTAAAAATGTAAACTAGTTAAGGGTGAAGTGACGATGTGTGTTGAAAGTACTTTCAAGATTGATATGATCATCATCGCACACTCCCTATACTTTCGGGATTAGTGTTGAACCTAAATAAATGTTATTTGGTGTTTGCGTTGAGCATGAATATGATTTGATCGTGTTTATTGAAATACGGTTATTCATTTAAGTAAGAGAATAAACTGTTGTTCTGTTTACATGAATAAAACCTTATATGGTTACACATCCAATGAAAATGGTTCATTGGATCTCGATCGTAGTGATACACATATTCATAATATTGAAACCAAAAGATGCAAAGTTAATAATTATAGTGCAACTTATTTGTGGCACTACCGTTTAGGTCATATTGGTGTAAAGCGCATGAAGAAACTCCATGCTGATGGGATTTTGGAATCACTTGATTATGAATCACACTATGCTTGCGAACCGTGCCTTTTGGGCAAGATGACTAAAACTCCGTTCTTCGAAACAATGGAACAAGCTACTGACTTATTGGAAATAATACATACCGATGTATGCGATCTAATGAGTGTTGATGCTCGTGGAAAGTATCGTTATTTTCTGACCTTCACAAGATGATTTGAGCAGATATGGGTATATCTACTTGATGAAACATAAGTCCGAATAGTTGAAAGGTTCAAAGAATTTTAGAGTGAAGTGGAAAAATCATCGTAACAAGAAAATAAAGTTTCGCGATCTGATCACGGAGACGAATATTTGAGTTACGAGTTTGGTCTTCAATTAAAACAATGTGGAATAGTTTCACAGCTCACGCCACCGAACACCACAATGTTATGGTGTGTCCAAACATCGTAACCGCACTTTATTGGATATAGTGCAATCTATGATGTTTCTTACCGATTTACCAATATCGCTTTGGGATCATGCATTAGAGACAGCTGCATTCACGTTAAATTGGGCACCATCTAAATCCGCTGAGACGACACTATATGAACTGTGGTTTAGCAAGAAACCCAAGTTGTCGTTTCTTAAAGTTTGGAGTTGCGATGCTTATGTGAAAAGTTTCATCCTCGATAAGCTCGAACCCAAATCGGAGAAGTCGCTTCATAGAATACCCAAAGGAAATTGTTGGGTACACCTTCTATCACAGATCCGAAGGCAAGATATTCGTTGTTTAAGATGGATCCTTTCTAGAGAAGGAGTTTCTCTCAAAGAAGTAAGTGGGAGGAAAGTAGAACTTGATGAGGTAATCGTACTGTTCCCTTATTGAAAGTAGTTCATCACGTAAATCTGTTCTTGTGACTACTATACCAATTAGTGAGGAAGCTAATGATGATGATCATGTAACTTCAGATCAAGTTACTACCGAACCTCGTAGGTAAAACAGAGTGAGATCCGCACCAGAGTGGTATGGTAATCCTGTTCTGGAGGTCGTGTTACTTGACCATGACAAACCTACGAACTATGAGGAAGCGATGATGAGCCTAGATTCCGCAAAATGGCTTGAAGCCATGAAATCTGAGATATGATCCATGTATGAGAACAAAGTATGGACTTTGATGGATTTGCCCGATGATCGGCAAACCATAGAAAATAAATGGATCTTCAAGAGGAAGACGGACGCTGATAGTAGTGTTACTATCTACAAAGCTAGACTTGTCGAAAAAGGTTTTTGACAAAGTTCAAGATGTTGAATACAATGAGATTTTCTCACTCAGATCGATGCTTAAAAGTCTGTCCGAATCATGTTAGCAATTGCCGCATTTTATGAAATCGGCAAATGGATAAACAAAACTGCATTCCTTAATGGAGTTATTAAAGAAGAGTTGTATGTGATGCAACCAAGAGGTTTTGTCGATCCTAAAGGTGTTAACAAAATGTGCATCTATGGACTGGTGCAAGCATCTTGAGTTGGAATATACGCTTTGATAAGTTGATCAAAGATATAGTTTATACAGACTTGCAAAGGAAGCCTGTATTTACTAGAAAGTGAGTGGGAGCACTACAACATTTCGATAAGTATATGTGAATGACATATTGTAGATCGAAATAATGTAGAATTATTCGCAAAGCATAAAGGAGTGTTTGAAAGGAGTTTTTCAAAGAAAGACCACGGTGAAGTTGTTACATATTGAGCATCAAGATCTATAGAGATAGTTCAAGACGCTTGATAAGTTTTTTTTCAATGAGTACATACCTTGACAAGATTTTGAAGTAGTTCAAATGGAACAGTCAAAGAAAGAGTTCTTGCCTGTGTTACAAGGTGTGAAATTGAGTAAGACTCAAAACCCGACCACGGCAGAAGATAGAAAGAGAATGAAAGCCATTCCTATGCCTTGGCCATAGGTTCTATAAAGTATGCCATCTGTGTACCAGATCTATTGTATACCCTACAATCGAGTTTGGCAAGGAGTACAATAGTGATCTAGGAGTAGATCACTAGACAACGGTCAAAATTATCCTTAGTGGAATAAGGATATGTTTCTCGATTATGGAAGTGACAAAAGGTTCGTCGTAAAGGGTTACGTCGATGCATGTTTTGACACCGATCTAGATGACTCTAAGTCTCGATCTAGATACATATTGAAAGTGGGAGCAATTAGCTAAAGTAGCTCCGCAAGAGCATTGTAGACATAGAAAGTTGCAAAATACATAACGGATCTGAATGTGAAAGACCCGTTGACTAAGATTCTCTCACAAGCAAAACATGAACACACCTTAGTACTCTTTGAGTGTTAATCACATAGCGATGTGAACTAGATTACTGAATCTAGGAAACCCTTTGGGTGTTGGTCACATGGCGATGTGAACTATGGGTGTTAATCACATGATGATGTGAACTATCGATGTTAATCACATGGTGATGTGATCTAGATTATTAACTCTAGTGCAAGTGGGAGACTGAAGGAAATATGCCCTAGAGGCAATAATAAAGTTATTATTTATTTCCTTATATCGTGATAAATGTTTATTATTCATGCTAGAATTGTATTAACCGGAAACATAATACATGTGTGAATATATAGACAAACAGAGTGTCACTAGTATGCCTCTACTTGACTAGCTTGTTAATCAAAGATGGTTATGTTTCCTAACCATGAACAAGGAGTTGTTATTTGATTAACAAGGTCACATCATTAGTTGAATGATCTCGATTGACATGACCCATTCCATTAGCTTACCACCCGATCGCTTAGTATGTTGCTACCGCTTTATCCATGACTTATACATGTTCCTATAACTATGAGATTATGCAACTCCCGCTTGCGGAGGAACACTTTGGTACTACCAAACGCCACAACGAATCGGGTGATTATAAAGGTGTACTACAGTGTCTCCAAAGGCAGATGTTGGGTTGGCGATTTCGAGATTAGGATTTGTCACTCCAATTGTCGGAGAGGTATCTGGGCCCTCTCGGTAATGCACATCACTTAAGCCTTGCAAGCATTACAACTAATGAGTTAGTTGCGTAGATGATGTATTACTAAACGAGTAAAGAGACTTGCCGGTAACGAGATTGAACTAGGTATTGATACCGACGATCAAATCTCGACAAGTAACATACCGATGACAAAGGAACAAACGATGTTGTTATGCGGTCGACCGATAAAGATCTTCGAGAATATGTAGGAGCCAATATGGGGATCCAGGTCCCGCTATTGGTTATTGATCGGAGACGTGTCTCGGTCATGTCTACATTGTTCTCGAACCGTAGGGTCCGCACGCTTAAGGTTTCATGACGGTTATATTATGAGTTTGTGTATTTTGATGTACCGAAGGAGTTCGAGTCCGAGGATATGATCACGGACATGACGAGGAGTCTCAAATGGTCGAGACATAAAGATTGATATATTGGACGGATATATTTGGACACCGGAAAGGTTCCGGAGAAGTTTGGAGCTCCGGAGGTTACCGAACCCCGGAGGTATATGGGCCTTATTGGGCCCATGTAGGTGGAAGGAGAAGGAACAAGGGAAGGGGCGCGCCCCCAAGCCCAAACCGATTGGGGAGGGGGCCGCCCTTTCCTTTCTCCTTCCCCTCTTCCTAATACTACTACTAGTACTACTTCCTAATACTAGTACTCTTTCCTTCCCCTCCAAATAAGATAAGGAAAAGGGGAAACCTACTTGGAGTAGGTTTTCCTCCCCTATGCGCGCCCCTTGGTCGGCCACCTCCTCCCTCCCTCCTTTATATACGGGGAGGGGCACCCTAGAACACACAAGTTGATCCTTGAGATCATTCCTTAGCCGTGCAGCGGTGCTCCCTCCACCATATTCCACCTCGGCCATATCGTAGCGGTGCTTAGGCGAAGCCTGCGCCGGTAGAACATCAAGATCGCCACCACGCCGTCGGTCGACGGAACTCTCTCCCGAGCTTTGCTGGATCGGAGCCCGAGGAGCGCCACCGAGCTGTACGTGTGTCAAGAACTCGAGGCGCCGGAGTAACGGCGCTGGGATCGGTTGGATCGCGAGGAGAACGTACGACTACTTCCTCTACGTTGTGATCGCTTCCGCTTCGGTCTACAAGGGTATGTAGACAACACTCTCCCCTCTCGTTGCTATGCATCACCATGATCTTGCGTGTGCGTAGGAAATTTTTTGAAATTACTACGTTCCCCAACACTAAGGTCTTAGTACTTTAACACTGCATCAACTGTAAAATCTTCGGAGAAGATTCGCGTTCCACGGGCGCTCTGTTTCTTTGCCGGAGTCGTCCCTCTTGCGCGCTCGAGGCTTCTGAGCATCGATCAGATAGTAGGCGTCATTCCCTAGCACCTTGCTGATGATGAAGGGACCTTCCCAAGGCGCCGACAACTTGCGCTGGCCGGTTGTTCTCTGAATCAGCTGGAGCACAAGGTCGCCCTCTTGGAACGATCTTGGCTTGACCTTGCGGTTGTAGTATCGGCGCAGACTCTGCTGGTAGATGCCGGACCGACTAAGTGCCAACAGTCGGCCCTCTTCCAGCAGATCGACGCCGTCTTGGCGTGCTTCTTCGGCTTCCTCCTCCGTGTACATGGAGACTCGCGGAGAGTCGAACTCTATATCCGTCGGGATGACGGCTTCAGCACCGTAGACGAGGAAGAAATGCGTGAAGCCGGTTGATTTGTTTGGGGTTGTACGCAGACTCCAGAGGACGGCAGGTAGCTCCTCGACCCAACAGCCGGCCGAGCGCTCGAGTGGTTCGACCAATCGAGGCTTGATGCCGGACAGGATGAGGCCGTTGGTTCGTTCCACCTGGCCGTTTGACTGCGGATGGGCAACGGACGCTAAGTCCAGTCGGATGCCCTGCATCGCGCAGAAACGAGCCAAGGCGCCTTTGGCGAAGTTGGTGCCGTTGTCGGTGATGATGTTGTGTGGTATGCCGTATGTAGGATCGAAGAAGGTGAGAGTGTCTAGAGGGGGGGTGATTAGACTACTCGACAAGATAAAAATTATGCCTTTTGACAAAGACAAGTTTTTGGCAGATTTTGCATAACACACAAGTCAAGTAGCATACTACACATGCAATTCTAGAGTATGGGCAGCGGAAAGTAAATTGCACAAGTAGTAGAGAGAAGTGGAGAAGATCAAACGCAATTTGGAGACACGGAGATTTTTTCTCGTGGTTCCGATAGGTGGTGCTATCGTCAATCCACGTTGATGGAGACTTCAACCCACGGAGGGTAACGGCTGCGAGAGTCCACGGAGGGCTCCACCCACGAAGGGTCCACGAAGAAGCAACCTTGTCTATGCCATCATGGCTCACGCCCACGGAGGGCTAGCCTTACTCAGGGTAGATCTTCACGAAGTAGGCGATCTCCTTGCCCTTACAAACTTCTTGGTTCAACTCCACATCTTGACGGAGGCTCCCAAGCGACACCTAACTAATCTAGGAGGCACCACCTCCAAAAGGTAATAGATGGTGTTGATGATGATGAACTCCTTGCTCTTGTGCTTCAAATGATAATCTCCCCAACACTCAACTCTCCTCACTGATTTGGCTGTGGTGGAAGAAAGGATTGAGTGGAAAGCAACTGGGAAGGCTAGAGATCAAGCTTCATATGGTGGGAGAGGAGCAACTTGATCTCAACACAAGGGTAGGTAGTTTTCTCAGTAAATGTAAGGTAGGAGTGGTAGTTCTTTCGATGGCTCTCTCCACTAATGAAGAGGGGGTGGAGGGTATTTATAGCCTCCACACAAAATCCAACCGCTACACACATTTGACCAATCTCGGTCGGACCGAAGTTGACAACTCGGTGAGACCGAAAGTTCAAATCATGTGAACGTTGGGATTTTCGTGGGACCAAAAATACAATCTCTTGTTAGTCCGATTCATCCAAAGACAAGAGCTTGCCAATCTCGGTGAGACCGACTTTTATCATCTCGGTGACACCGGTATGATGATGTAGGTTCTGAAGCTTGGCAACTCAAGTTTCGGTGAGACCGAGTTCAGAATCGGAAAATCCGAGTTTTCTAGGGTTTGGCTTTGTGGCTGAGGTGGTTCATCTCGGTGTGACTGAGTTTAGGAAATCGGTGGGACCGAGATTACTTATGAGTGTATATTTGTAGTGAGAGTTGCTGATAGTTTAGGAGATGTATCACTAAGCACTTTGAGCAACCAGATCATTATCATAACCTCATCCCTTTTAATAGTATTGGCTTTCCTATGGACTCAATGTGATCTTGGATCACTAAACCAAAATGGAGTCTTGAGCTTTTGCCAATGCTTGCCTTAGCATTTTGAGGGTCCACCTCTTCATCCTTTTGCCATGCCAATGTGATTGAATTTCCTGAAACATACTTGATAAAACCATTAGTCCAACCACAAAGTATGTTGTCATTAATTACCAAAACCACCCAGGAGAAAATGTGCTTTCAATCTCCCCTTTTGGTAATTGATGGCAACACACAAAACAAGACATCAAAGCTTATTGAAAGTAAGACAGAATTATCATAAAGCTTTGACAAACATGTAGTACACAGGCTCCCCTACAAGTGTGCAAGATTTTCATAGATTATGGTTTTGGACTACCACAAGCACACAAGAGAGAAAAGCAAGATGTGCTACATGCAGCTTGGCTATATGCATCAGAGCAGATGAAAAGAAGTGAGTGATAATATATATGTGCATGGTGATTTCTTGCAAACAAGTATTCACAAGCAAGTCATCATCATGCACATTCTGCAAGGTGCATATACTTACCTTGAGGTTCCTTGGCATTGTACCTGAAGAAATAAACTTGAGAAAACAAGGTTAGATAACACAAGAGTATTTCTTCAACCAACAGCAAGAACATCAAGAGTACCAAGCCAGGGATGACATGTATAAAGGGTGTCTCATATTGAGCACAAGCTTGAATCAGCAAACATGTCTCCCAAAACTAAAAAGATTTTCAATGAGCTCTAAGAGATTTTGCTTTCCATAAGATATCAATTGTGAAAGCAATGAAAGCAAAGTCAAAAGAATGATGCCAAATGTAATATCCAATGTGGAACACGGCAAAGCTTTGATGTGATTCTCTCCCCCTTAAGGTAAGATTGCTCTTCTTCTCCCCCTAAATCTTCTCTTCTCCCCTTATCTCCCTCTAAATCTTCTCCCCCTTTGACATCAAGTGCCGAAAAGGACAGCAGACTAGGAAGGTCAGGAAAGATGGAAGGAAAGAAGTGGGATCCTTAAGAATCACAAGTGGGCAATAAGAAATATGCATAGAGAATCATTGAGTGGAGCTGCAGAAGATGATATCCTGAAAGAGAATCGGTGACACCGGATTAGATGGATCGGTGGGTCCGAAAGTCAGAGACTTAGGGCAGATCCTTTTTCGGTCAGACCGAAATATTTAGGTCGGTGACGCCGAGTTTGATTCCAAGGAAATACAGAAATAATTCAGCTCACTTTGCAAGGAATGTTTCAAAGGATTTGCAATGAATTTGTAAAGGATTTTCAAGGAATTGATCAGAGCCAAAAGGATATTCACAAAGACAGAAGTATAGAAATGAAAAAGATTGCTAGATGAAGTTTTTTTTAATGAAAACTCAATGAGAGAACATAAGAGAAAACAAAAACAAAACACTCCAAAACATATGTACTTCATCTAGATAGGGGTCGGCGACTAGGTCACCTATGTTTGAGTATTTTGACTTAGGAGTCAAATGAGAACATTTGATCATAGGTCATACTCATCGTTTAAGCTCAAAATGGGGTTGCCATTTTTCGATTAAGCATTTGATGTGATCACAGCTTATGAAGCTGCTTGTACTCATGTCTTTGAGTAAAGCTCCTTAAAGATGTGAAAAACATACCTTGGGCTTGTTGTTGCTTTGCTCATGTAGGTGAACTTGATGTAGGTGCTCATTGATTGTGAAGTTGGAGCACCATTTCCAATTGTGTAGTTCATCTTCCTACATGGGTTAGGCAAGCAAGGAAATACTCAAGAATGTCCAAGTTGACAAGAGTGAAATACTAGATGTATAAGGTGTCAAAAAGGATATGTGGAATTTTGTTCCTTGAACTCAACATCCCAAAGGGCTAGATACTTGGTCAATGACAAGATTACTCAGGATTTGAGTGTGTGGTAATCTTGTGGAATGTAGATCATCCAAGTACCTGCAAGGAGTTAGATGCAATACAAGGAGGCAAATGTGTCCAAGATGTATGATCATCATCATAATAGAAATATCATGGATTAGTCAAGTAGGCTCATGCCTTGCATGCATCAATGGAGTTTTCACTCCAAGTTTGAAGCATCAATGATGTTCAACTCACTCTGCTTAGCGACAAAACACCTTCTCATCAAGAGGTTTTGTAAAGATATCGCAAGTTGTTTGTCAAGATTTAACATGCTTAAGATTGATATCACCCTTGGCAATGTGATCACGAATAAAATGGTGACGAACTTCAATATGTTTCGTTCGAGAGTGCTGCACAGGATTATGTCCAATCTTAATTGCACTCTCATTGTCACAAAGCAAAGGAACATGTCTCACATGTATCCCATAATCCTTAAGCGTTTGTGTCATCCATAGCAATCGAGCACAACATGAACCAGCAGCAATATATTCGCTTGGCAAAGGATAATGATATCGAATTTTGTTTCTTGGAGGACCAAGATACAAGTGATCGACTAAGGAATTGACACGCACCAAGTTGACTTTCTATCAACCCTGTCTCCAAAGATAGTCCGAGTCGGAATAGCCAACAAGATCGAAAGAGGCCCTCTTAGGATACCAAATGCCAAAGTTTGGTGTGTGTATCAAATATCTCACAATTCTTTTAACAGCTTTAAGATGACATTCTTTAGGGCTGCTTGATATCGAGCACACATGCATACACTCAACATTATGTCGACGAGAAGCACAAAGATATAGTAGAGAACCAATCATGGATCGGTAAACCTTTTGATCAACAGGTTCTCCATCTTTTGTCAAGTCATTATGTCCACTAGTAGGCATGGGGTTCTCATACCTTGCTTTCTTGCATGTTGAACTTCTTGAAGAGATCCTTGGTGTACTTTGTTTGTGAGACAAAGGTACCTCCTTAGATTGCTTGATTTGCAACCCAAGGAAGAATTTGAGTTCACTCATCATGGACATCTCATACTTCTCCGACATGAGCTTTCCAAACTTCTCGCTAAAATGAGGGTTAGTTGAACCAAAGATAATATCATCGACATATATTTGGCACACAAATAGTTCACCATCAACCCTTTTCGTGAATAGCGTTGAGTCTATTTTTCCAATCTCAAATCCTTTTTCAAGAAGAAAGCTAGTCAAGATTTGTACCAAGCTCTAGGAGCTTGTTTAAGACCATAAAGAGCTTTGTGCAACTTGTAAACATGATTAGGTTTTTAGGATTCACAACCGGAGGTTGTTTCACAAATACTTCCTCCTCAATTTCACCATTTAGGAAAGCACTTTTAATGTCCATTTGATAGAGAGTAATATCATGGTGATTGGCATAAGCAAGAAGAATGCGAATGGACTCAAGTCTAGCAACGGGGACATAGGTCTCACCATAGTCCATACCTTCGACTTGTGTGTAACCTTGAGCTACGAGACGAGCCTTGTTGCGGATGACTTGTCCATCTTCATCTTGCTTGTTCCGAAACACCCATTTGGTTCCAATGACGTTTTGATCATCATTGGGCTTTCTACCAAAGTCCATACATTGTTCCTCTCGAAGTTGTGTAGCTCTTCGTGCATAGCGCTCACCCAATCCGGTCTTCAAGTGCTTATTCTACCTTCATAGGTTCAAGACTAGAGATGAATGAGTAATGCTCACAAAAGTTAGCTAAGCGAGTTTTAGAGCGAGTAATTCTCCTGAGTCGATGTCGCTCATCATTTGTTCCACGGATGATTCTTCTTGACTCTTGCTCGGACTCGGGATAGCTTTTTTTGTGGTTGAGGCTGAGCTTCCTCATCATCCTCATCTTCCTCTTCTTCTTCATTGTTGTTGGTGTTGTCTTGAGGCGGTGGAGAAGGAGGTTGTGGTGGATCTTCTTGTTCCACTTCCTCATCTTGGTGAGTTCCACTTGTGGACGCCTCCATGTTGCCTTGAGGTTCATCTTGCCGTGAGGTAGGGGGCTCCACATATGTAGATGAGGTACTCTCCTTCACTTCCATGGGACGAATCTTTCCAATAGATAAATCTTGAATGGCTTCCGATGGGTCCTTGTCTCCTACATCAATAGGCATTTGCTCTACTTGCGAGCTATTAGATTCATCAAACTTCACATCTACCGCCTCTTCAACCTTTCGGTGAAATTATTGTAGACACGGTAGGTGTGGGAGTTTGATCCATAACCGAGGAAAAGCCTTCATGAGTTTTAGGAGCAAATTTAGACCGACGATGCTTATCAAGGATATAGCATTTTGAACCAAAGACACGAAAGTATCCCACTTGGGGTTTGTTACCGTGAGGAGCTCAGATGAAGTCTTGCCGAGAAGCTTATGAAGATAAAGCCTGTTGATAGCATGACAAGCTGTCTCGACGGCTTCTCCCCAAAAGTGCTTCGTGTTTTGTATTCATCAAGCATCGCTCTCGCCATCTCTATGAGCTGCTCGTTCTTCCTCTCAACAACTCCATTTTGTTGAGGTGTGTACGTAGTCGAGAACTCATGTAGAATCCTTCCTCATCGAGAAAAGAGTCTACATGGGCGTTTTGAACTCCGCTCCATTGTCCTCCGAACTTTCTTGATCTTCACCTCAAATTGATTTTGGGCCTTTCTCGCAAAGGTTTTGAAGATTCTCTCAACCTGTGATTTGTCATCAAGGAAAATACCCACGAATCTGGAATAATCATCAACTATAACTAGACCAAAGGAGTTACCACCAAGGCTTTTGTAAGCATTGGGACCAAGAGATCCATATGAAGAAGCTCAAGCGGTCTCCTTGTGGTCATGATGTTCTTCACGGATGACTTCCACCTACTTGTTTTCCTGCCTCGACAAGCACTACAAAGTCTATCTTTCCACCCGGGAAAAATGTGCTTTCAATCTCCCCTTTTTGGTAATTGATGGCAACACAAAAAACAAGACATCAAAGCTTATTGAAAGAAAGCAATTATCACAGCTTTGACAAACATGTAGTACAAGGCTCCCCTACAAGTGTGCAAGATTTTCATAGATTATGGTTTTGGACTACCACAAGCACACAGAGAAAAGCAAGATGTGCTACATGCCTTGGCTATATGCATCGAGCAGATGAAAAATGAGTGATAATATATATGTGCATGGTGATTTCTTGCAAACAAGTATTCACAAGCAAGTCACCATCATGCACATTCGCAAGGTTATACTTACCTTGAGGTTCCTTGGCATTGTACCGAAGAAATAAACTTGGGAAAACAAGGTTAGATAACACAAAGTATTTCTTCAACCAACGCAAGAACATCAAGAGTACCAAGCCAGGATGACATGTAAAAGGGTGTCTCATATTGAGCACAAGCTTGAATCCAAACATGTCTCCCAAAACTAAAAGATTTTCAATGACTCTAAGAGATTTTGCTTTCCATAAGATATCAATTGTGAAAGCAATGAAAGCAAAATCAAAGAATGATGCCAAATGTAATATCCAATGTGGAACAAAGCAAAGCTTTGATGTGATTCTCTCCCCTTAAGGTAAGATTGTCTTCTTCTCCCCTAAATCTTCTCTTCTCCCTTATCTCCTCTAAATCTTCTCCCCTTTGACATCAAGTCGAAAAGGACGGAACTAGGAAGGTCGGGAAAGATGGAAGGAAAAAGTGGGATCCTTAAGAATCACAAGTGGGCAATAAAAATATGCAAGAGAATCATTAGTGGGCTGGAAGATGATATCCTGAAAGAATCGGTGACACGGATTAGATGGATCGGTGGGTCGAAAGTCGAGACTTAGGGAGATCCTTTTGGTCAGACCGAAATATTTAATCGGTGGCCTTGAGTTTAATTCAAGGAAATCGAAATAATTCAGCTCACTTTGCAAGGATGTTTCAAAGGATTTGCAATGAATTTGTAAAGATTTTCAAGGAATTGATCGAGCCAAAGGATATTCACAAAGCAGAAGAATAGAAATGAAAAAGATTGCTAGATGAAGTTTTTTTAATGAAAACTCAATGAAAACATAAGAAAACAAAAAAAAACCTCCAAAACATATGTACTTCATCTAGATAGGGTTCCGGTCACCTATGTTTGAGTATTTTGACTTAGGAGTCAAATGAGAACATTTGATCATAGGTCATACTCATCGTTTAAGCTCAAAATGGGGTTGCCATTTTTGATTAAGCATTTGATGTGTCAACCTTATGAAGCTGCTTGTACTCATGTCTTTGAGAAAGCTCCTTAAAGATGGAAAAACATACCTTGGGCTTGTTGGCTTTGCTCATGTAGGTGAACTTGATGTAGGGCTCATTGAATGTGAAGTTGGGCACCATTTCCAATTTTAGTTCATCTTCCTACATGGGTTAGGCAAGCAAGGAAATACTCAAGAATTCCAAGTGACAAGAGTGAAATACTAGATGTATAAGGTGTCAAAAGGATATGTGGAATTTTGTTCCTTGAACTCAACATCCCAAGGGCTAGATACTTGGTCGACAAGATTACTCAGATTTGAGTGTGTGGTAATCTTGTGGAATGTAGATCATCCAAAGTAACGCAAGGAGTTAGATGCAATACAAGGAGGCAAATGTGTCCAAGAATATGATCATCATCATAAAGAAATATCAAGGATTAGTCAAGTAGGCTCATTTGCATGCATCAATGGAGTTTTCACTCCAAGTTTGAAGCATCAATGATGTTCAACTCACTCCTTAGCGACAAAACACCTTCTCATCAAGAGGTTTTGTAAAATATCACAAGTTGTTTGTCGATCGAACATGCTTAAGATTGATTCACCCTTGGCAATGTGATCACGAATAAAATGGTGGAACTTCAAATTTTAGTTGAGTTTGGGATTTGTCCAATCTTAATCACTCTCATTGTCACAAAGCAAAGGAACATGTCTCACATGTATCCCATAATCCTTAAGCGTTTGTGTCATCCATAGCAATGAGCACAACATGAACCACAGCAATATATTTGCTTGGGTGGATA
>JAHHZJ010008464.1:0-12633 GCA_021437245.1 Aegilops speltoides
GGGCTGCTTTGAAAACTGCTATCGTCTCGTTGGGTTCCACCATATTATCAGCGTGAATTACTTCAAAAATTGCAGCGCTTAAGACAAGGAAAACGTGAAGAATATTATCGGGAATTACAAACTGGCTTGATTAGATGTGGTATTGTTGAGGAGAATGAAGCTATGCTTGCACGTTTTACGGGTGGATTAAATAGAGATTCAGACCATTCTATACTATAAGGATTATAATAATATCACTTCGTTTATTCCATCTTGCTTGTAAAGCTGAGCGTGAAGTCTGAGGATCGGCGAGGCATTGGCGCGGACTAACTTTTACGCAGGTCGACCTTCATCATGGACACCAGTGCATCATCTACTTCCACGTTACGCTACACGGCACCTCCGTGGTGCCACCTCAACCGTGATACACAAAAGCACAACCACCACTATCCCAAGAGCACACTGTCCGGACCTGCAGGCTCTTCTTCTTCCATGGCGTCAGCAGGGCACACAAGTGATATTATTTGTAATCGTTGTAAGGAAGAGGACATTTTCGAGAGAATGCAAATCTCAGCGTGTGATGATTGCTCGAGGATGGTGGGTATGAGTCGCTAGTGACTATGATGAGGAGACTTTGGCTCTTATTACACATGAGGAACAGGTGGAGATGATTACGATCATGAGACACAATACATGGCTCTTGAAGATCTTGATAGGTATGAATGTTTAGTTGCTCAGCGTGTTTTGAGTGTGCAGAGTTACACAAGCTGAGCAAAATCAGAGGCATAATTTGTTCCATACAAAGGGAGTTGTGAAGGAGCGTTCTATTAGCGTCATCATAGATGGAGGAGCTGCAACAACTTGGCTAGCATGGAGATGGTGGAGAAGCTATCTCTCACCACAAGACCACATCCACATCCTTACTACATCCAATGGTTCAACAACGCGGCAAGGTTAAGGTAACACGTCTTGTTAGTGTGCATTTTAGTATCTCTACATATCTGATTATGTTGATTGTGATGTGGTACCTATGCAAGCATGTTCCTTATTACTTGGTAGACCATGGCAATTTGATAAAATTCATACACCATGGTAGAAACAATCGATATACTCTTGTTCATAAGGATAAAAATATTACTTTGCTTCCTATGACTCCTGAGTCCATTTGAAAGATGATATTAATAGAGCTAATAAAGCAAAACAGGAGAAAAATAAGAGTGAAAATCAGATTGTGGCAAAAGAATTTGAGCAACACATGAAGCCTAATAATAAAACATCTCTTTGCTTCGAAATTAAATTGAAAAGTGCATGTTTACTTGCCACAAATCTGATATTGATGAGCTAGATTTTAGCAAATCTATTTGCTATGCTTTTTGTGCAAAGAGGCATTATTTTCATTAGAGGCGTGCCTTCCTCTTTGCCCCTCTGTCACTAACATTTTGCGGGAGTTATGGCGTCTTTCCACAAGGCGTGCCACGGGATTACCACCTATTGAGGATTGAGCATCAAATTGACTTAATTCGGTGCATCATTACCAACCGTCGCCATACCGTACCAATCGGAGGAGGCGAAGGAGATTATCGTCAAGTCAGGAGCTGCTCGACAAAGGTTATATCTGGAATCCCTTAGTCCTTGTCTGTTCCTATTATTCTAGTGCGAAAAAGGATGGTACATCCGTATGTGTGTTGATTGTAGAGGCATTAATAATATTACTATTAGTTATCGTCACCCTATTCCTAGGCTAGATGATATGCTTGATGAATTGAGTGGCTCTACAATATTCTCCAAAGTTGATTTGCGTAGTGGATACCATCAAATTCGTATGAAATTGGGAGATGAATGGAAAACAGCATTTAAAACTAAGTTTGGTTTATATGAATGGTTAGTCATGCCTTTTGGGTTAACTAATGCACCTAGTACTTTCATGAGACTAATGAGCGAAGTTTCGTGCTTTCATTGGACAATTTGTGGTAGTCTATTTTGATGATATCTTGATTTATAGCAAATCTTTGGAAGAACATTTGGAACATTCGTGCTGTTTTTAATGCTCTCGTGATGCCGTTTGTTTGGTAATCTTGGGAAGTGCACCTTTTGCACCGACCAGTATCTTTTCTTGGCTATGTTGTTACTCAAAGGGAATTGAAGTTGATAAAGCCAAGATTGAAGCTATTGAGAGTTGGCGCAGCCCAAGCGGTCACACAAGTGAGGAGTTTTCTTGGACTCGCTGGTTTCTATAGGCGTTTGAGAGATTTAGCACAATTGCTGCACCTCTCAATGAGCTTACAAAGAAGGATGTGCCTTTTGTTTGGGGTACCGCTACGGGAAGAAGCCTTCACGATTTTGAAAGATAAGTTGACACATGCTCCTTTACTCCAACTTCCGATTTTAATAAGACTTTTGAGCTTGAATGTGATGCTAGTGGAATTGGATTAGGAGGTGTGTTATTACAAGATAGCAAACCTGTTGCATACTTTTACGAAAAATTGAGTGGGCCTAGTCTGAATACTCTACTTATGATAAAGAATTATATGCTCTTGTTAGGACTTTAGAAACATGGCAACATTATTTATGGCCCAAAAATTTGTTATACATTACGATCATGAATCTTTGAAACATATTAAAAGTCAAGCTAAACTGAATCGTAGACATGCTAAATGGGTTGAATTCATTGAGACTTTCCCTTATGTCATTAAACACAAGAAGGGTAAAGAAAATGTTATTCTTGATGCATTGTCTAAATCGTTATACTATGCTTTCACAACTTGACTTTAAAATATTTGGTTTGGAGACCATCAAAGATCAATATGTGCATGATGCTGAATTTAGCGATGTATTGCAGAATTGTAAAGAAGGTAGAACATGGAACAAGTTAAATGCGTTAATGATGGATTGTGTTTCGTTCTAACAAGCTATGCATTCCAGCTAGCTCCGTTAAGTCTTTTGTTGTTGCGGAGCGCATGGAGGAGGACTAATGGGACACTTTGGCGTGAAGAAGGCGGAGGGCGTACTTGCTACACATTTCTTTTGGCCAAAGATGAGGCGGGATGTTGGCGTTTATTGCTCTTGCACTACATGTCAAAAAGCTAAGTCACGACTCAATCCTCATGGTTTATATATGCCTTTGACTGTACCTAGTGTTCCTTGGGAGGATATATCTATGGACTTTGTTTTAGGTTTCCTAGAACAAAGAAGGGAGGATAACATATTTGTTGTCGTGGATAGATTCTCGAAAATGGCAGACATTTAAAACTAAGTTTGGATTATATGGTGGTTAGTCATGCCTTTTGGGTTAACTAATGCACCTAGTACTTTCATGAGATTAATGAGCGAAGTTTCGTGCTTTCATTGGACGATTTGTGGTAGTCTATTTTGATGATATCTGATTTATAGCAAATCTTTGGAAGAACATTTGGAACATTACGTGCTGTTTTTAATGCTCTCGTGATGCCGCGTTTGTTTGGTAACCTTGGGAAGTGCACCTTTTGCACCGACCGAGTATCTTTTCTTGGCTATGTTGTTACTCCACGAGGAATTGAAGTTGATAAAGCCAAGATTGAAGCTATTGAGAGTTGGCAGCCAAGCAGTCACACAAGTGAGGAGTTTCCTTGGCCTCGCTGGTTTCTATAGGCGTTTTGTGAAGATTTCAGCACCATTCTGCACCTCTCAACGACTTACAAAGAAGGATGTGCCTTATGTTTGGGGTACCCTACGGAAGAGGCCTTCACGGTATTGAAAGCTAAGTTGACACATGCTCCTTTACTCCAACTTCCTGATTTTAATAAGACTTTTGAGCTTGAATGTGATGCTAGTGGAATTGGATTAGGAGGTGTGTTATTACAAGATAGGCAAACCTGTTGCATACTTTTACGAAAAATTGAGTGGGCCTAGTCTGAATTACTCTACTTATGATAAAAGAATTATATGCTCTTGTTGGGACTTTAGAAACATGGCAACATTATTTATGGCCCAAAGAATTTGTTATACATTCGATCATGAATCTTTGAAACATATTAAAAGTCAAGCTAAACTGAATCGTAGACATGCTAAATGGGTTGAATTCATTGAGACTTTCCCTTGTGTCATTAAACACAAGAAGGGTAAAAGAAAATGTTATCGTGATGCATTGTCTAAATAGCTATACTATGCTTTCACAACTTGACTTCAAAATATTTGGTTTGGAGACCATCAAAGATCAATATGTGCATGATGCTGATTTTAAAGATGTATTGCAGAATTGTAAAGAAGGAAGAACATGGAACAAGTTTGTCGTTAATGATGGATTTGTGTTCGTGCTAACAAGCTATGCATTCCAGCTAGCTCCGTTAGTCTTTTGTTGTTGCAGGAGGCGCATGGAGGAGGACTAATGGGACACTTTGGCGTGAAGAAGGCGGAGGGCGTACTTGCTACACATTTCTTTTGGCCAAAGATGAGGCAGGATGTTGGCGTTTTATTGCTCATTGCACTACATGTCAAAAAGCTAAGTCACGACTCAATCCTCATGGTTTATATATGCCTTTCTGTACCTAGTGTTCCTTGGGAGGATATATCTATGGACTTTGTTTTAGGTTTACCTAGAACAAAGAAGGGAGGATAGCATATTTGTTGTCGTGGATAGATTCTGAAAATGGCACACTTTATACCATGTCATAAAGCGATGATCTTTGTTAATGTTGCTGATTTGTTCTTTATTGAAATTATTAAGCTTGCATGGTGTGCCAAATACTATTGTTTCGATCGTGATACTAAATTTCTTAGCCACTTTTGGAGATGTTTATGGGCTAAGTTGGGGACTAAACTGCTTTTAGTACTACTTGTCACCCCAAGCTGATGGACAAACTGAAGTAGTCAATAGAACATTGTCTACTATGCTTAGGGCTCTTCTAAAGAATAATAAGAAAATGTGGGAGGAATGCTTGCCTCATATTGAATTTGCTTATAATCGTTCATTGCATTCTACTACTAAGATGTGCCCTTTTGAAATTGTGTATGGTTTCCTACCTCGTGCACCTATTGATTTGTTGCCTCTTCCATCTTGGAGAAGGTTAATTTTGATGCTAAAAACGTTACGAATTGATTTTAAAAATGCATGAGTTAACTAAGGAAAACATTGGCGTATGAATGCTAAATATAAACTTGCTGGAGATAAGGGTAGAAAACATGTTGTGTTTGCACAGGAGATCTTGTTTGGTTGCATTTGCGTAGGATAGATTTCTGATTTGCATAAATCAAAGCTAATGCCACGTGCTGCTGGTCCCTTTAAGGTGTTGGAGAAAGTAAATGATAATGCATATAAACTTGAGCTGCTGCAGATTTTGGGGTTAGTCCACTTTTAACATTGCAGATTTGAAGCCATATTTGGGTGAGGAAGATGAACTTCCGTCGAGGGCGACTTCATTTCAAGAAGGAAGGATGATGAGGACATCAATACCATTGTTACACCCACAGCCCTGCTGCTATACATCTTGGACCAATTACTAGAGCTCATGCATCAAATAAATTACCGGTACTTTCGTTTCTTGGTAATGATTCTAATGTTCATGAGAATATGATGCTGCCTAAATTGGATACATTTGTTTTGCTTACAAATGAAGGGCCTAGCTTGGAGAAGGATGAACATTGGAGCAAGAACACACATGGAGTTGATGGCATGCTTAAGGAGATCAAAACAGAGTTACAAGTGATGATTTCAGGACTTTGAAGCCACCATAAGGAGTGCATGAAGCCTTGGACGAAATATACAAGATGCCACTTCATAATATTCGTCCATAGGCTATTCTAGGTCTTCGTCACCTTATTATTGGCCAGGCCCATGTAAATTCGAAATACATTAGTATAGGCTATTTTTAGAGTCCGTATGTGTGGGAAACAAGAGATAGGGTTAGTTTGGACCCCTCCACCAAGGGCCACGAAATTCACCCCTCTTCCTCCATATATACAGCCCTTAGGGCACCGTTTAGACTTGGAATTTGTTTAGTTAAAAGTTAGCCATTGCAACCGTGTGCCGTTTGTGTCCAACGACAGACCAAGACCGCTTACGGATCCCACCTTTATCAATACTTCATACATACTCTAATATTCAGATTGCTTTTATCATATTCTTGCTTGTTCTTGATTGCTTGCAGGAATAGACCTTCGTGGTCGAGTTGATTGTGCTCGGCGTGGTCAATAACCTCTCGGAGTTGGTTTAGCGATTGCTAAAGGCTAGCGTCGTGCGTTTGTAGTCGAATCGTCAAATCGTCTCCACCAAATCGATAGTTATCATCTCATCGAAGATCGGGACACCCGCCTCTATCACCCATAGAAAGGAATCTTGTGGTCGATATCGAGTCGTAGTAGCTAAGATGGAAATCGCGGACTTGAGCTTGGGAGCTTCTCTTGGCGTAGCCTTGAGGGTGCTTGTTGGCGAAGATGCCGTATGTCCGTGCGAAGATGCCTTGAAATAAGCTTGGCGAAGATGCCAAGGGAGATGGTGAAATCGTTGGCGGTTGTTGGTGTTGATGATGTAGGTGGAACCCTAGTTAGTCGATCTTTCACATTTGGAGGGATCCTACGGAGGAAAACCACGAAGAACAGCGGAAGCGAGAGGAAATCACGGGGAAGAGCAGAGAGACACTCAACCTACAAGAGATCAATCACACAAGGTCTAGATCATGAAGCACGAGTGATACATGGTCCAAAATCAACAAAGGAAAGATACAAAGGTAGCCGTTCTTCTCCGGAGGAGGTCTTGAATCCACGAGGGATCTTCCTGTATAGGGTCTTGAATCCGATGGATCTTCTCCTGGCGGAGGTCGATCTCCGTGGAGAAATCGGTGGATGAGCAAAGGCTCTCACACACAAATATGAGCTAATCCAATGCTAACCCTAGAAAGGATGAGGGATGGTCTATTTATAGTCTAGGTTCTCCAAGGGGTAAGTTAGGGCGAAAGCAGTACATGGACCTCGGCAGCAGCTACTTGGCAGGCGTGATAATCTGGTCCTATGCGTAGTCGCTTGAGTGCTTCAGTGATAGTACCGCTCGGGAGGCGGTAGTACGCTCTGGCGCCGTTCGATTCTGAGTTTGTCGGGTTCGGCGGACGTAGGGGCGGATCTTGATGTAGTGCCGCGCTCGGCTCAGCGGTAGTACCGCTTGGCTGGAACATTATCCGCTGTCTGGACTCTGCGGCTCCTCCTCTCGCTCTTGATGTCCATCTTGAGTTGTAGCTTCTTCTAGGTTGACTCCTTGGTACCTAAGCATGCATAGCATTTCCGTTTGAGGTAGTAACCATGTCCCATGTGAATCGAAAGGAATTGTGAGAGGAGTGATGTCACCTCGGTTTCAAGAGTTCTTGCGTCCTCGAGTTATAGGTCCTTGTGGGTTTGGATGTGTTGATGTAGAGTCCATGGGGATGATGGAAGGATGCTCGCATCATATCCCCTCCTTGAAAGGATCCGACCTCGGATCAAGATCTTCATCACCATGGAAAGGCGAGGTCTTTGATGTTGAAGGTGTCGCTCACGTTGTACTTGTCGCTTGGTATGTCGAGCTTGTAGGCGTTGTTGTTGTAGCGTGCTAACACCTTGAAGGTCCATCGGCTCGAGTAGAAGTTTGGACTTGCGTTAGTTGAGAGCGTTCCTTGCGAAGGTGTAGCCACGAGATCGCCTATGTTGAAGATCATGGGTTGCTTGTCGATGTTGAGCTTGGTGTTAGTCGTTGTACTTGGCGCTCGATGGTGTGTCTTGTATCTTCATGCATCTTCTTGATGTAGCTTGCGGGCACTTGCGTCGAGGTTGGTGCGCTCTTGTAGAGGAAGAGGTAGAATGTCAATGGGGACAATGGGTTGAAGCCGTGAAGCGACCTCGAGGAGACTTGCGGTGGTCGAATGTCTTGCCGTTGTAGGTGTACTTCGGCGATGGGTAGACATGCTTCCACTCCTTGATGTTCTTCTTGATCAACCCGAAGTAGAGTGGAAGAGTCTGTTCGTCACCTCCGTTTGGCCGTCGGTTTGAGGATGGTATGCGGATGAGAACAAGAGCTTGATTCGAGCTTGGCGCATAGAGTCTTCAAAAGTAACTCAAGAACTTGGCGTCGCGATCGGAGCGATTGTCTTGATACTCCATGAAGCGCAAGATTTCCCTACAAAGAGATTTGCAATATGTGAAGCATCGTCTACCTTGTTGCAAGGAATGAAATGTGCCATCTTAGAAAATCGGTCCACAACAACAAACACGGAATCCTTGCCATTTTGAGTTCTAGGCAAACCAAGTACAAAATCCATGCTAATGTCTTCCCAAGGTTGATAAGGAATAGGAAGAGGCATGTAAAGACCATGAGATTGAGCTTTTGACTTAGCTTTGCGGCATGTAGAGCATCGGGTGGTGAAGCGAAGGCGTCTCGAAACATCTTGGGCCAAAAGTAGTTCTTGGAAGGCGTCCAAAATGTCCCATGAGTCACCTCCATGAGCCTCTTGCAAAAGGAGCAAGCAGAAGACTCGGGTATGCATAGTTTGTTAGCTCTCATAAGATAACCATCCTTGAGGTAATATTGTTCCCAAGATGTATCGTCAAACATTTAGCATAATGAGGTGCAAAAGATGGATCACTAGCATACAAATCTTTGATAGCTCAAAACCTATAACATTCAACTCAAGTTGGGTGACAAGCGTGCATATCGTGAAAGTGCATCGAACTACATTTTCCTTGCCCTTAATGTACTTGATCACATATGGAAAAGATTCAATAATTCACTCCATTTGGCATGGCCTTGTTCAATTTAGTTTGACCTTTTAAGTACTTAAGCGTTTCATGATCGGTATGGATGACAAACTCATGAGGCCTAAGATAATGTTCCCAAACATGTAGTACGCACTAAAGCATACAATTCCTTGTCATCGAGGATAGTTAAGTTGAGCACGGAGAGTTTTCACTAAAATAAGCAATGACTTCGTTTTTCTTGCATTAAAACTCCGAATTCGGTACCCTTGCATCACAATGGACCTCAAAAGTTTTGTCAAAATTGGGCAAAGCAAGAATTGGAGCTGAGTAAGCAAAGACTTGAGCTCATCAAAAGCGTTTGATTGCAAAGGTCCCCAAACAAAGGGTATTCTTCTTACTCAAAGCATGCAAAGGGGCTGCAATAGTGCTAAAGTTTTTCACGGCGATAAAACCTGCAAGACCAAGAAACTTGCACTTGTTGCAAATTGGTGGGTTGGGGCCAAGTTTTAATTGCGTTGATCTTAGTTTCATCAACATGGACACCCTTGGAAGAACAACGAAACCCAAGAAAACCACTTTGTCAACTCCAAAAGTGCATTTTTCAAGTTGACATAAAGACTTTCCTTTGAGCGTTTGCAAAACAAGCAACATGATCAAGATGCTCTTTCATGGTTTTGCTAAACACAAGAATATCATCGAAGTAAACCACAACAAAGATTCCAATATAAGGTCTAAGCACATGATGCATGGGCGCACAAAAGTTCAGGGCCGACAAACCCATAGGCATAACCAACCACTCATATAAGCCAAATTTGGTTTTAAAGCTGTTTTCCATTCATCACCCTCATGAATCGGTTTGATAATAGCCACTTTTAAGATCAATTTTGAGAAAAAGTTGGCTCCACTAAGTTCATCAAGCATATCATCTAAGCGAGAATGGGATGCCTATAGCGCCGGTGATAGCATTTATGGGTCTAAATCGAACTGGCGGAAACTTCCATCGGGCTTGGGCACAAGTATATGAGGGCGGCACAGGGCTTAAGCTTTCCGTACATGATCGTTGTCGAGTAGTTGTTGTTGCCGTTGAATCTCCTTGGTTTCTTGGGATTGACCGGTAGGAGCCTTGTTTGGAAGTGGCGCTCGGGGATGAGGTCGATTCGATGCTCAATGCCTCGAAGAGGAGGTAGACCAGGTAGCTCATCGGGAAAACATCTTGAAATTCCTGCAAAGAGATTGAAACACAAGGTAGCTCATGAGTGGTGTTAGTTTGTGGTTCTCCATCCTTGCACACTAGGACAAAGTGCATCACTCTCGATGGGTTCTCACACACTTCTCTCATCTCATGTTTGGTGGCGAATAGTATGAGGTTTTTCTCTCTAGGCGCTCAAATTTGGCTTGTGGCTCTCACTCACTTTTGGTGGCTCACTTTCTCCTCTTCTCTCTTTGGTTGGTGGCTTGTTTGTCGGCTATCCTTGACTAGGAGACATGGGTCGTGGGACATATTCTTTGCCTTTCATCTTGAAGCTATAGTGGTTTGTCGCCCATTGTGGTAGACACCACGGTCCGTGCCATGGCCGACCAAGGAGGATGGCAAGCGGTCATGGGACCCATCACACTCTAAAGTGTCTTCATATGCACGATTTTGAAGGATACTTGGACCGTATGCTCAACTGTATAGTCGGAGTCCTTAGCCATTGAACCTTGTAGGGTTGCGGATGCTTCTTCTTGACCAATTGGAGCTTGGAGCATAGTTCTTGCTTGCCAAGTTGTCAACTACCTCCATCGATGATGACCTTGGCGGATCGTCCATTGATGCGGCCTTTGTGTGGAAGATGTGGCATCGTTGGTCTTCTTCTTGTTGATGTTGAAGTGTCAAGACCTTGGGAAACGAGGCGGGGCTCGTATCTTCATCACAAAATACTTGATCATCTTCATCCTCATTCCGGCGGTGCATGGCCACTTGCTCAATAGCTTCCATTTCATCTTCACTCATTGAGTCGTATGTGCCATCGTCGTTGAGGATCATGGTGCGCTTGTTGGTGCATTCATAGGACTTGTGGCCTCGGCGCCGAAGTGAAACCGAAGGAGCTTGTCTTGGCGGTCTCATCGGTTGGAGTAGATGATGAAACCGCGGCGAAGTTGCTTGTAGGAGGAAACGACTTGAACTTGTGGAAGTTTTCTTGTAACTTGACTTGTCGTCGTTGCTTGGAAAGCTTGATTGATGTCGAAGTTGGAGTAGTTGTTGAAGCTTGGTTGTTGGGAAGCCGTGTATCTTGGAGAAACACTTGGCGTGCCGAAGTCATCTTGTACTTGCGTTCGCTTTTGAGCTTGATGCACGAGCTCAATGAGGTTGGAGTAGGGTTGGAAGTCGGCGATCTTCTTGATGGGATGATTGAGTCCATTCAAGAATCGTGCCATTGTTTGCTCATCATCTTCCTTGACATTGGCTCGAATCATGGCAATCTCCATTTCTTTGTAGTATTCTTCAACACTCTTTGTTCCTTGCTTGAGGAGTTGTAGCTTCTTGAAGAGATCCGGTTGTAGTAGGTGGGCACAAAGCGTGCTCGCATGACATCCTTCATTTGAGCCCAAGTGGTGATTGGAGGTTCACCTCTTGCTTTCGGCTCAAGGACTTGTTCCCACCATATGAGCACATAGTCTTGGAATTCAAGTGATGCCATAGCGATCTTCTACTCTTCCTCATAGTTGTGCAAGCGAAAGATTTTGTCGACCTTCAATGCCCATGAGAGGTACTCTTGGGATCATTGGTTCCATTGAACTTGGGCATTGTGAACTTGAGCTTGCCATACGATGTTCTTCATTGTTTTGAGGTCGATGGTGATGATGGCGTTCTTGGCGTGGAGGTAATCATCCTCATGTTGCTCTTGGCGAGGGAAGTCCATGATCAACTTGCTCTTGTTGACCTTGAGTTGGAGGATGAGATTGAGGAGCTTGGCGTTGCGCCGCGGATGGTAGTTCCTCTCTTGTATTTCTTCTCGAAGTGCTTCCTCTTGATTGCGCCTTTCGCGATTGCGGTTGGTGAGCTCGAGTTGATGCTTGAAGGCGCGTTCGCCTCAAACTTGTGCTTTCGTTGTTGTTGTTGAAGGCGTTGAGCCTCGGCGTCTTGTTGCTCTTAGTGTGCGCGCTTCGTTCTTGTTCTTGTTGGTGGCGAAAGCGTTGTCGTTCTTGAGCGAACCGCGCCATTTGGCTCGATTGAGGGCGAGAACTTCTTCATCAACTTGCTCTGGAATTCTTGTCGTGTAGCGGGTTGCGAGATGCATAGCGGTCTTGCTGCTCGGCGAAGAATGTTCGATACGGTGTACTTTGTGGAGAAAAGTCGTCGATGGCGACTTGGTGGCTCCGTCTTGAGTGTGAAGAGGTAGAAGTCGGCGGTTCACCAACAAGCGGATCTCGTCCATTCTTGCATCGTTTCTCTTTCTTGTTTGCGTCGAGTTTGTTGTCGAAATTCCGTGTCCGTTTCTCGGTCGCAAGTCGGTGGAAGGTTGTCGATCGTTGCTCATTGCTTGTTGCTCTTGATGGAAGCTCGTTCTTGCGAAGAGGTGGCTCTTGGTGACGTATGATGACATGTTCGTCTTGCTTTCGATGAAAGTGGATTTGTCGACGAACTTGGCCTATCCATCATTTCAAGCAAATTGTGAGTGGTAGAAGGAAGAACTAATACCAATGTACCTTTGACGAAGTTGAAGATGAATCAAGTTCACTCAAATCACGGACAATGAAATAGCACTATTGGTACCGATCCTTGTCGTTTCCACCTACACAAGTAAAAGCTTTTGGTGGAGCTTGGTTAGGATGGTGGCACAAAATTGATTCAATCGTTAGCTTGACTCAAAAATGTTGAAGAAGATTAAAATTCCAAATGTAACAAGTAGACCAAGCAAGTAGTGGTACGGAAACACACACAAATAGATAAATGGGATTGTGCAAACCAAAAGTGAG
>JAHHZJ010008465.1:0-20199 GCA_021437245.1 Aegilops speltoides
CGGCGTGCATAATGTTCGGCATTGCAAGGCGGGTTCCTCATTGAATAATCCGGAGAAGGTAATGAACACCGGGATAGTGTCGGCTCGCAAAATAAATTCCACATTCCAACGTAGAGAATAAAATATACACTTAGCTCAATCGGCGGCGTATTATCGGCGTGACATCACACCGCAGCCAAGCCCTCGTTGAATCATTTTCACAACTCCACCTCGGCATGTTTAGCGGCGGTTTCAGCAACACGTCTTATCGAAGCGATCGTGTTCCCCTTATTCGAGGATTCTCATCAATACGTGCGTGGGTAACCCAACGCGCCATTGATGGTGGCGCTTGGGAGATAGCGAGTTTACCAGGCAGGCGAGAGCGCATAGTTTAGTCGCCTATATATAAGGGATAAGTTTACCTTCTCACCTATGCTTTCTTCCTTCTTTGCTCATCCACCCTTGCGAACTCAAGCTCCAACGCCCAAGCTCGCGCATCTCATCTCGACCCCTCTTCGAATATGTCCGGAGGGGGAGGTAAATGGATGGCCTCCACCGCTAAGGAGGAGGACATCACCAAGCTTCTTTGACGCGGATACCTTTCGGCGATACCGCGCCGCTGCTGACGTGGGGCAGCTCATCCCTACCAGGGCCTCATGAGAGGGTCGTCTTCCTCCCCACTTCCTCCACGGTGGGCTTTCCGCTCCATCCATTCGTCCAGGGGCTCATGTTTTACTACGACACTGGATTTCCACGATCTGGCGAACTTCATCCTCAACATCTCGGTGTTTATCGTCGTGTGCAAGGCATTTCTGCATCCGGCCCCACTTGCACTTGTGGCTCAAGACCTTCAACGTTAAGCGAAGGTTGTGAAGGGGCATAAGCGGAATCTTGGGCGCCATGTTGGGCAAGCTGCCCAATGTCCCTTAGCTAGAAGGACCCCGTGGATTCCGTCAAGGGTGGCAATCGGGGTGGTTCTACATCACCGAGCAGCATAAGCCTGAATGGGTGGCCCCAATTTAGATCTGGAATCCCCATGCAGCTCACTTCACAGAAGAAGGGCTTGCGGTGGGGTGATCGGTGGAGGTAGCGGGACTTGAGCCTGCATCAAGAAGCTGGTGAGCAATAGGCTCCGGCTCATCGGCGTGGTCGAGTCATGCTCCTCGTGATTCTCCCATGCCAAACGGGCATTTAATGCGTGGGAGTTTAATCCGAACAGCACAGGACATTGGCGGGCTCTTGATACAACACGAAGGTACACGGAGGTGCTCTTCAAAGCGCGAAGCCCCGCATCATGACCGAAGATCGCGGATTCAGCTCCTGATCTCCGGCCAGACGAGGTAAGTGATTGACCCCATTACGGGACACTTGTGATGATTAGATTGACTCTAGTGAGGTTTTTAATCTGCCTCTTCCTTTGGCAGGGCTGGATGGAGAAGGCCAAGCTGCTCATCAGCCCGGCTCCCATGCGGAAAGAACCAGTGGGCCTTTAGCTTAGCGGGGCTGCTGGTTCCGGCACCGCGTGGTCGGAGAAGAAACCAAGAAAGGTGGCCACGGGGACTCGAAAGAGTTCCGTAATCAGGCGTCGGCGGCAGCAGTACTCCTCCCGAAGCGAGGAGGAGGAGAATACTCCCTCCGGAGGAGAGAAGAAGGAAGGCTTCCCGATTGGGGTGGCGAAGGGTCAGAGAGAACTATCCCCGGACAGTTTGCCAACATCAGCGTTGGCGAGATGAGTGGCCTCCAAGGGCGAGGCGTCCGGCAGAGGTCGTAAAATATTGAACCATTTATATGCCATTACATTGTATGTCATGTAGTGTCCTTCTAACACGCATTCTGCCCATGATCCGGCCGTTGACGATCTTCCGACTTCGATGGCGGGTCTTTGGCGCCGTCGGATGTAAATTCCATCCCGACCGCCTCTACCCCAGCGTCGACAAGGGCGGCGGCGGAATCCACAGAGGACCCGCGAGGAGAGCTCTGGAGGTGCCATCGGGCAGCCCGGACTTCGTGCGGACTCTACCTCGGAACCCTTAAGCGGTTCGAGTCAACAAGCGGCCCTTCGAAAGAAGGGTGGGACCGTGGTGGCGGCCTCCGTCAATCGGGCGGATAACTCTGCTGGGCGCTTAAAAGCGCTTCCATCGAGGAAGAACACCGCACTCTCATGAGTGCGGTGATTGAAAAGTCGGCTTCGCCAGAGGCGGGCTGGCGGCTTCAATGACCTTCTAACAGGCTTTGAGGTAAAGTTTAAAATTATGTATTGTAATACCGCATAGACAGTAGCCCCGATGCTTAGTTCGATTGTTGGGAAGAAAAGCGGACTAAGGATCTAACAAATATATCGGGGTTTCTAAAAATATGTCAATATGGGTTTTGCAGGCTCTGCTGTTGACCTCTGCCGCGTGCTGGCAGAGGTCGGCGCTGAAGAAGAACCTTGAGTGGTCGGAACAAGAGCTCGGCCATGCCAAGAAGGTAGCTCGACGAAAAAGAAGGTGAATAACACCACTTTAAATAAGTACCTTCTGAGAAAAGGGTTTTGGTTGCAAACAAAATTAATAAGGATATCGTGTAATCAGGGGCCACTAGCGAGTGGCAACCACGAAGGATGCCGTGTCCATGGCGAGCATAATGCAGCCACAGGCGGGCTGATCGAGAAAAACAAGCGGCCCTAGTGGCGGAAGTTCGGCAAAAGCTCCAGGCTCTCATGGAAAAGCATGAGAGTTTGGGCGTGACTCAAGACTTCGAGTCGAGCTTGCCTCGGCTCTCGAAAGTGTAAGTCTGCCAAGGCCGAGGCCGAAGGCCCTTGAGGAGGTAGAGGACATAAAGAAGATAGCGGCGGGTAAGGCCTTTTACATGCGAGCGAGCACGTTAATATAAAATACGGATACTTACGGAATTCGGAGCTCTCGAGGCGTTTGCGGATCTGCCGCGTAGTGCATCGATGCGCCGCATTCTATCGTGGCGAGGAGGAGCTCGGCGGAGAGGTCTTCGGTCTCGGTATGGTGAGGCGGCCATCCAGTGCCCCCAGCGACCAGTGAAGCGGCTGGTCGAACTCCTAAGGTAGTGAGGAGGCTATGAAGGGCCTCATAGTCCGGCTATGGCGGGACATGCCATGCTGGCAGCTACTTTGGCCTAGTCTTGGCGGCTGGTGGATGCATGCCCTAGGCTGGATGTGATCAAGCGCTCACTTTGTATTGAAAGCTCATCGGGCCCTTGCCGCATAAAAGTGCAATGGGGCAAAGCTGGATGCGGAGCTTCTCACGGATCCGCCGCGCCGGGCAAAAGCATCGTCGTGGAGGCGTTATTATAAGGTTGTCTGAAGGGAGCTGCGATATTGCGGATGAGTGCCCCGAAATGTAATTTTGAATGAACTTGCTGTATTTTTATCTGGTACTGGAAACTTCGTTCGTATCGCCATGAGCAACTCTTGTTTAATTTAAAATATTACCTTACATGCGGCCGTTTATAAAATCGAGAGATGGCAAGTCGTTGGCTTGAGCCCCGAACCACAAGTCTGGGGTGTTGGTGATAAACTTGAGCACTCTTGTTCCCATTATTGGGTCCATCTAGGGGGCGCTCAACCACGACGAACAAAGCAACGGACTTATAGTGCTTAAACACTCTCCTTAGCCATAGAATTCTATAATTTTAAATTTTGGCAAAGCCCACGGTATTAGGAAGACGAATCCGGTCGCTATCCACGCCGTCGTCGGACATCATCCGAACATCGCTCGAAGCGGCATGAGCCTTTAAGGACCGAAAGAACCTCTCGAACAGCGACCGGTCTCGCCTTATCATGCGATGTAAGTTTAGCTTTCTCCTTGGCGTTAACCAGCTCACCGGGCGCAATCGCGATGGTTCTCCAGTGCTACCTTAGCAGCGGCGGAATGGGCGTAAGGCACCAAAACATGGGGCAGGCAAACCCAACTATTGACCCAAGACATGATTGGAGCTGATTCATATAATGCTATAAGTTGAGGTGCCGCACTTGTGAAAGTGTTCGGACTTAATCACACCATAATCTGAGGAGCGAAGCCCTGGCGTATTGGCCGTACCAAAGTATCTGGTGCAAGATGTCATATAATGAACATATAAAGATAGCATAATTGCCATGGAAAGGTAATGTACTTGCAAAAGGAAGTGCTGCGTTATTTATGAAAGAAGATGCTGCTAATAAAGCGGACTAATACAAATAGTCTTGATAAGCAAGGGATTTGGACTAAGTTAACATGTCCCCCTCGGGGATGAGCTGCAGACTTGGTGTATGTACTTGAATTTAATGCTCGAAATTGAGACCACCTGAATATTCGTCGCTGCCTCCTTTAGTCCCTGACTGTTTGCAACATGAGTTCGGCAAATTCGCCGTCAAACAGGGCTTCAGTTAGCGAGTCTGTATAAGAAGAAAAGATAAAAATAAAAACAAGGGGCGTAATTGTGAGGCCTGGTGTGGTCGAGCCGCACTCTTGGTTCCTTGTGCCCTTTCCTGTGCCCATGGTATCTCCAAAGCGTAATGATGGGCCGGAGTGTTATTCTTGCGATCATCTGGCAGGCGAGGTTGAGCCGCATTACTCTGGCGATGTTACGATTGCGCCCGAGTGGTCTTGGTTGGCCTTGCTCCGTAGCGTTTTGCTGTGTCGGCTTTTAGTTGCGGACTTAGGAATGCTGAGAAGGCTGCCCTATACTTACGCCACGAGCGGCTGTATGTTATTCCGTTCGGACGGGCGTTCCGTATTCTCATTGGCCGTAATGACTCGCGAGGCCTAGCATCTTGAGCTTTAGGTATGCGTGTGCGGCACGCGTTGAATTTTAGCGCTTGGTTCGTCCGAGCAGGCGTGATAAGATTAACTCTTCGCCGGAAATTATCCGGGATCGAAGACCACTTCGATGTGGTGAGCACATGTCTGTTGGCTTCCTCTCTGGGATGACACCTTTAAAGGTTGTCTTTGTAGGTTTGATCTGGATGGGTCTATGTCCATTTGCGCCTTGTATCACGATAAAGCGAGGTTGATTCTGCTGCCGCCGTCCATCGGGACTCTTGTGAGGTGAAATCCATTGGCGATTGGGTCTAAGACCAATGCGCGAATCCGCCATGGCGTATGCTGGTCGGATGGTCTTTTCGATCGAAAGTGATCGGACGGAGGACCATGGATTGAACTTTAGGCGGCTGGCTCCATCACGTGGGCGTCCGTGGTCTTGCGCTTCCTCTCCCTCTTGGGTATATGGGTGGCGTATATCATATTCACCGTCCGCACTTGTGGGGAAGCCCTTGTCTCTGTTGTTCGTGGCGGGTCTCCTCCTCGTCATCGCTATTTAGCCCCTTGTCGGTGTGTTCGGCAATTAACTTGCGGCCTGTGAACACAACAATCTCTATTGGTGTGATTAGCTGGCTTTTGAAGTGCCATGTATCGGCATGGCGGTCGATATTCGGTCCAAATTGGATGGACCGGGTGGTTCTTTTAAATGGCTTCTTCCGTTGACGGGTTTGGAGCCTCGGAATCCGGCATTGACTGCCGTATCCTCCTTGTAAATGCGCCGTTAATGCGGCGCTTGTTTTCGATTGGCGTGACCTGCCGTTGTTTTCCTTAGTGTCCGTCTTGCCCGAGTTTTGCGGAGATTATTCTGCGGGCTAGCCAGCTGTCCTCTCCTGAAGCGGGTCATGCGATGTGAGGGCTGCCATGGATTCGGCTTCTCCGCGGTGCGGGCTAGCCATTCGTCCCGGATGTTATGTTTGAAGGCTGCAAGGGCCTCCGCATCCGGACGGTCGGCGATTTGATTCTTCTTTGTCAGAACCGAGTCGAGAATTGTGCGGCGATTCGTCTAGCTGCTGAATAATGTGGCTTAGGTCGCCGGCGTCGGTGGTACGCACATATGTGCCTTGGAAGTTATCAAGGAGCGCGACCTCCGGTCTTCCCAACACCAATTGACTCTGCGGGCAGGCTGTTAAGCCAATGCGGGCTGGTCCTTTAAGCAGTGGGAGATATTTGATGGCGTGGAGATCGTGCGCTGCGGGTCATATGGATGTGGAAGATAATCTTTGATCCACACATGAGGTCTGTTGTACCATCGTAAGATTCGATATTCTGAGGTTTAAACCCTTGAGGATCTTATGATCCATTACTTCGTCGATGAAGCATAGCGGGTGTCTGGCGCCCTGTATTGAGCAATATCACGGCGCAGCTCGAGGGCGCTTATGCGCTATATTGACCCGGCGGCGTTATGTCGGCGAGCGGTATTCGTCGTGGGTCGTAAAGGCATACGTGATCCATAGATGGACCTAGATTGTCTTGCTTTGTCCTCAATATGTCTACGCAAGTCCGTAGCGTTCCTTTTGGCCGTACTCTTGGAGTGGTGCGGAGTACAGTCTTGGCTGGGGGCGAATGCCTCTCTGTCGCGACCACGAGGTGGTCGGTCAACCATATCATCTTGCTGGTGATGAAGGTATGTATGCTTCCTCCTCTAATCGGGGAGCAGCTTGCGTCTTAGGTAACTTTTGAGGGCGTTCGAGTTTATATTCTTGACGCGAGGACCTCGGTCCATCGGTCGACGGCGAGTCTGATTAGCTTGAAGCTGTTGCTGCTTTTTCTTTAGGCTGTTTGCCGTGGCGATAAACCTGCGCAAGCGCTCTTGTTAAACAGGGGTCCTCGGAGTGCGCCAATTCGTCATCGTTGAGCTTGCCGTCTTTGGAGGGAGGCATGTAGTTATCGTCCTCAACCCCGTTTCTTTGCCCTCTCATGGGGCTTGCTTCCGCATCCTCTGCGCTGAGTCGTGCGGGGACAGGATTGTCTTGGCACTCTCGGAGTGTTGTGTCTCGGTGCGGAATCTTCATTCTTCTTTGTGGCGGGATTTTGGCGGCGCCGGCGGCGTCGGCGTTTGGGCTGCTTCTTTAGAAATGCCTCCGCTGCTTTTCGCCCTCCCCTTCTTTGAGGTATCAACCATGTATCGTCATATGGCGGTGGCCTTCCGGTGCCTGTGGCGCTGGTTCTGTTCATCTCGGCATAAATGCGTCCATGGCGTCGATGTCATCGGTCGTAGTCTAGCATGTCGGTTAAATCCTCGGCGATGGCTACAAAGTGGGTGGTGGGTGGGCTCTGAATTTCTTCGTCGTCGAACTCCAACCATCTGGCGCGATCCGGCGGGACTCTCTGATAGCGAGATGCTTGAGGAATTCAGGATATCGCCAAAAGCGAGTCTGAAAAGATGTCATGGCGGTGAATTCCATAACGGCGCCCAATCCGGATTAATTGGTAGAAGTGCGGGAGGCTCGAAGTCCGGCGCCTCGGGATCCAGAGTTCGCGAGAGCGAGATTGGTATTCGGCTCCATCGCCGTGGATGTTGAAGCCCAGGCGGCGTCTATCCACCGGCCCTCGATATAGGCAATCGGCTCGGGCTAGTAACGAAGCGGATCGAGTCGGCTACCAAAGCCTTGTCGGTGAGAGAGCTAGATCATGCCCATCGTCATAGTGCGGTGGCGGCAGGCGTGGCTCGAGTCCGTCAAAGATCAAGTCTCCATGGTCATCGGCCGTGAAGTTTAAGCTTCGAATCTGACTGCGGCCAGAGCGAAGCTTTTGATCTGCTCGGATGGCCAGAAGAATTGGCCTGATGCAAAGCCGTCGAATCTGAAGATTTGTCGGGAAAAAGTCTCACCACTGGACAGCGTTGATGGTTGAAGATGCCATCGAGCCTATCGGTGGCGACAGGAAGAACTCTCAATGAAAGCACCAATGTCGATTGTCAAAACCGGCGGATCTCGGGTAGGGGTCCCGGCGTGCGTCTAGGCGGATGGTAACGAGGAGGCGAGGACAAAATGTTTTTACCAGGTTGGGCCCTCTCGATGGAGGTAAAACCCTCGTCTGCTTGATTAATATTGATGGTATGGGTAGTACAAGAGTAGATCTACCACGAGATCAAGGAGGCTAAACCTAGAAGCTAGCCTATGGTATGATTGTTGAGATGTAATGTTAGATCCCTACGGACTATGGCCCTCGGTTTATATAGACACGGAGGCTAGGGTTACAGAGTCGGTTAGAATGGTAGGAGATCTACATATCCATATTGCCAAGCTTGCCTTCCACGCCAAGAAAGTACCTTCGGACACGAGCGAGTCTTCAATCTTCTATCCTCGTAGTATGGGAGTCCGGCGGATATTGATAGTCCGGCTGTCGGACACCCCTAGTCGAGGACTCTCTCACCCACCCTTGGGGAGGTGGGCACTCGGCGCCGATCATCACGATCGAATCGGTCATCATATTGATCACGTCGACCTCCGCCCCTCACGCCCTTGAGGCGATCTTGAGCTATGAGCCGGCGGGACTGTATTAGCAACAACGGATCATTGTGAATCCTATTGCATGGCGTGACACGGCTGAATTCGATCTCCTGCTGCGGAGGAAATCTCGGATCTGCATCAAGCCTCTGCCGACCTCCGTGAGAGGGCTGAATTGACTCTGCTACGGGCTGCGGCTGCTAGATTACGAATCGGGGTTCAATATACCTGAGTTGGTTGCGGAAAGAGTTGGCGTCGGTTGGAGTCGGTACTTGCTACAGCGCCGCGTTAAATCGAGTGCTCATTTGGAGGTTTTCGATCGAGTGCGTTCAGCCAAGTTGGCCATGGCGCCTCCTCCAAGGCACGAGCCTCGGGAGTTTCTCCTGCAATGGGAGTATCTGAGCATCCATATTCGGCGGTGAAGATCTTCCCTTTGCGAGAAGTGAGTGGCTCGGGTTGATATTCCTCATGGACTTGGCGGGGTCGCCTCCGCTGTCCATCCGTCGATTCGAAGCGGGAGGACTCTGAGGCCCATTGACCATCAAAACCTCCGCTTGCTGGATCACTTCTTTATGCTTTTCGGATCAGATCTCTCTGAAGCGGTCGGCCAGATCGACGAGCCGTAGAGATTCGTCGGGCTCGAATGCGCAACAGGTGGTGGCGATTGGCGAAACCGCTGCGTGTCTCACCCACGGCTGGAGCCTCGTCCAGACCAGGCGCTTGCGCTAGCAAGGGAAACGAGGAGAGGACAACACATGAGTCGGCGTCTGGAGCCGATGGTTATGCACGGCCGGACGCCCGCAGACGTCTGCCATACAATCGCGCCGCCCTATGAGACGGGAAGTGCGTCAATGTCGGCGGAGCCTCCAAACCAAGCTGTCGGGGCTTTTCTCTGTGGCCTCGAGCACCTATAGAACCTTGGGGCCCCTTCTGGTTCGACAAGGGAGGCGAGGTCGTCTTGTGAGCGGATCGAGTCGAGGCAGCAGAGGCGGGCAATCTTTACCCAGCCGGGGCTCTCGGAGAATACACCCTCTGCTGCTTTGTGTTGTTATTTGATCTAACTTTCGGCGTCGGCGTATGAGTGGTGCAGCGGGTGTCGATGGACGAACCCTTCTCGTGCATATGGGCCTCCCTTTTATAGTCGAAGGGGTACCCACGGTGGCGGCGTGGGAAGAGGGGTAGAAATGTAAAAGCGCAGGTTGGTACAGCGATTGCTGCTGATGCCCTACCTAACTCTGGCGGCGGGGACAAGGGCATTAAATGCCCGTCCGGTCGCTAATAGTGCAGGAGAGTGACCGTTAAGTGAGCCACGGTTGCCACGATGGCGCCTCTGTCGACTCCGTTTGCCACCTCGCTCCGCATGGCTGTATGGCGCCTCGCCACGTGCCCTTAGGGTGTCCTCGTGGCGGCGCTTCTTTGGGTGTGCTGGAGTTGGGTGATAGCCTTGCAGCAAGTGCATTGCCGTGTATACATTGCGCCGGCAAGCTTGCGACCCCGGGCCTGCTTGCGAGTCTTGTGAGGCGCAGCGGCAAGTCTTCGATGGTGCCCTGGTTGACCTCCCGGCAAGCTCCTCTTGCCGGGGCCTTAATCTACAGGCTAATGCTTTGTTCTTGAATGGCGGTAGTAAGTGGTGGAGAGCCTTGCAGGGCGTCCGTGACCGCCCATGAGGTCTTCTGATTGCCGTGATCACAAGATTCGGGTACTAAGGTACCCCCTACTAGTACACGATGGAGCCCGGGCCTGGGCCATACGGTGCGGCGTTGTTGGGCCAGGCCCAAAAGCTGTCTGCAGACACGCATGGCACAGGCCTGCACAGCAGACTCCGCGCCCACCGCGCTCTCCAGCGGCGCAGCGTCGATTCTTGGCGTCGTGGGAAAGCGTGGTCAATACTTAATTCAGGAAATGCGTAGCGTTCGCGTCCCGTTTATAAGCGAGAGAGCAGGGGCGTTCCCCACTTACGCCATTGCGGTTTCTTCCTCCAAAGCTCATTATTTCCCCCGTCTCTGGATCGAGAAAAAAGCGCTCCGCCGCCCGTCGTCGCCGTTGCTTCGCCCCCCGCCGCCCCGCCATAGCTCGAATGCGGGAAGGCCACGAAGGCTTGAGCCCTTAGAAATCGGCAAGTGGCTGGAGCTCGGCGCTGCACAAGCAGTGCTCTTTTCCCCGAGCTTACTCGGGCGTTGCGGGTGGAGTTTTACCTCTTCAGTCGTGAGCAGCGTGCGCATCCGCGCCGCGGTGATTCGCGAGGCCTCCGTCGAAGAAGTGCCCCAAAGGTACTACTTCTTCCTGTGTTCTTCTCTGCGGGCTCTGCCCACCTTTTTCGATTTCTTTTGCGATATCGCGAACACCTCGTGTTTCATCTGTGACTTCACCAGCGCCGTTACGACAATGGCGGTTTCGCTTTATCTCTGCGAGAACCGTTGGTATCCTCCCAATGTGGCCCTCTTCCGTCATTACTTCTCCCCTCGGGCCAAGAAAGGGGAGCTGGCGGCGAATTACTGGACCTCCGGATGGGTATGAAGGAAGTGTACTTGTCGGGCGAACTCCGCGGCAAGTGGGGCGAGTGGAGGCGGAGTGGTGTTGGATCTGTGGCGACAACCCGCCGTCGTTCACCGAGCTGCGCAAGACTCGGGTGGTCGCGTGGCTTGTGGCCCAGGGCTACTGTCGTCGAGCGATGCCAAGCTGGCGATCGCCACCACCGAATCCTCCGGCTTAGGCATGCGGACTCACCACAGGCGGTTGGTGCGGATTTCGCCGTCGCTGTATCGCCCCTCTGCGAGCGGGCGGCACAGCAGTTCTGGCGGCGGCAGATTTCATGAGGCTGCGCCCAGGCCTCAACTTCAACTTCACGGTCATGGAGCTTGGCGCGATCTTTGAGGAGATGTTCAAGCATGATCCCAATCATCGAGTGGTTCCGGTTAGCGCGGTGTCATCCTTGTGCAACAATTCTCAGCCTTGATCGCATCTGCGCGATGATGCAGTGTGACTCGCATGGGATAAATCACGAACTGGATAGAGCTTGCTGCGGTCGTGCAACAATTCTTTGGCGACTTGTCGAGGTGGCGATCAACTCGATGGCGAAACTCCTCACCGCGCCACTGCTGCGAAAGCTAGCGTATATTGCTAGCCGGGCGAAAAAGCTGCACGCCAGCAATGGCGGTTTAGATTCTGTTGGCGGAAGCGAATCAGACAGCGGTGCAAACCTTACCGCCGGAAGCGCTAAGCGAGGAAGGCAAAAGCGAAGAAATCTGAGCGAGCAGGCGGAGAGTCCGCGCAAGCCAGCGGCCAACCGTCTGAGCGACCCGCATGGCGAAACCTGTGCAACCCAATTCCGTCCGGCGCCTCCGTCGAGTTAGCGAGCTGGCGGAAAAACGAGCCGCCCAGCAGCAGCGGCGCCGTGGGACACGTTCTACAGCGAGTATTGCAGCAGCAGGCGGATCGAACGCGCCCGGCAACGGTGAGGGTCTTCCGGGCGCTTCGCTGACCTGCCGTAGCCCTCGGCAAGCGCGGAGGAGGCCACTCCTCCACCATGCCGTGCCGAAGGTGCGGAGTTCGACCTCTCGCGCTGAGCTCCGGCGGCGGCGGCGGCGAGGAGGAGGAGGAGGGTAAAGGCTTTCTTCGCACCGTGCTTGTCTTTCTCTCGATCTTTATTATTGTTTGTCTTGTATCTAATCTGCTTTTCTCCAAACTCCTGCCTCATACCAGGACTTTGGCGGAGTGGGCGAAGAGGACAAGGTTCCGTGGTCGACATCGAAGGCGATCCTGCCGTGGTAGCGGAGGATCGTGTGAGACCATTTGACGGACCGGTCCCTTCTCCTCGCAGCAGCTCCGGCTGGCCCAGCGTGAGTGCCTCGATCCACTCCCGCTGCGAGGCGCGCATGAGTCGCTTCTTATCTTGCCAATACCTCGATCATCGGCTCTTTCGTACCTGAGGAGGAAAAGCGGGCCCACCGGGCAGCCGGGAGGCCGGCGATGAGTGTCATCGGCCTCGACTTCGCCACGAGGCCGACTCGGCGTGGGAGCCGTCCCGGCAAGAAAGGTCCCGGCAAGGGTGGGACAGCAGCCCCAGTGGTGGAGCCGTGACCCACAGGACCAAGCGCCGGTGAGCCCCCTTGTGGGAACTTTCCCTTGGACCTCGCTGATCTCCTTTTCCTTCTTGGGCATTTGCTTGACTATCTCTTTTCCTCCTGCTTTCAGATCCTCTCCTTGGGGACCCAATGGAGGCTGAGGCCGCCCGGCGGAGGGCGCCGCTTGATCTTGGGGCCTTGCCGCTCTGAGGAGGACGGCGCGGAGGACCCCGTCGGTGAAGGGGCCGCCCGGAATACTAGCCTGAGGGCAGCGGGGTCAGTGACCGCACCGGCGATCCGGAGGATGTAGGGCGCAGAGTGCCGCACCATTGCTGACCCCTCCGCCCGGCTGGCCTGGCCAGGCTCAGAGCCCGGCCTGCGCATACTTAAGCCGGCGTGTATATCAAACTCCCCAGGCATCGAGTTCGAGGCACGGCTGAAGAGAGTTTGTGGGGAGATACTGCCTCTGCTGGGCTGTCGGTGGTCGACTAGCCGAGCAGCGATGTGGCGAGTCCGAGAGAGCAGCTACTCGGAAGCTGGTGTCACTCTACGCGCCCCGGTAAGCAGGTCCGGAGGCGCTCGTCAGCATGGCAGGAGCTCATATAAGCATCTTAAAACTCAAGTCGCAACAGGAGGCCCTCCGGTCCATTGCGAGGAGCGCAGCTCGGCCAGGCGAAAGCGTTCATCTGGAGAAGGCTGAAGCGAGGCAGCGAGGCTTGTCACGAGCTGTCCAAGCGGGACGGCTGATAAGGAAGGCGTGCTTGGACAGCCATGGCGAGAGCTTCGCCCGGCGAGAACGATCACTTGGCGGGCGCTCAAAAGGCGAAAGATGCGCCCGTGGCCGCGAGGCCGCCAAGAAGGAGTTGGAGGAAAAAGTGGCCTGGCTGGTAGCGACGCGGCGAGGAAAAGCGAGAGCTTGCGTACTCCAGCGATCGTGAAAGGATCTTGGCGTGCCTGGCGATCTGCAAGCCCAGCTCTCGAGAAGATCAAAAGAGCTGAACGCTGCCAGGACTCGGCTGATCTGGGCTGAAACTGGCCACCTTAGCGGGAGGCGCTGGGCGCCCGCCAAGCGAAGATACACGAGGAAAGACCTCAAAGACAATGAGGAGCTCTTGGCGAGGCGGCCAAGACTCGAACACCCTCAAAACCACAATGGAGCTCGGGCCGGAAGGCCTCGTCAACATCGCGCGCTCATTGGCGAGAGTTAGCGAGCTGGACTTGTGAGCCGGGTATTCCACGAAGCGAGCGTCAGCCAGCGCCAAGCGCCGCGCTTTCTTCAAGGATGTGGTGGCGGAGCTGCGGCACTCGGGAAAGGATCCGAAGCAGTTGGCCCGAGTCATACGCCGTCTGCGTTGGGGTCTGGAGAAGGTGTTGGTGAAGGTCCTCTTCCGCAACCGGGCACCGACCTCTCTCGCGTCACCAAGAAGCTGCGGAGGTGCTGATGTTGAGAGCTCAAGGCCATCGTCGCCCCCATCCGTGGACAAAGTGAGCGAGGTCGAGGAGGCTCGATGGCGGGCGCATGGATTAGGCTAGTCCTCTTCTCCCCTTTTCTTGTTGCTGCCATTTTAATTATGGGAACAATTTCAGTTAGGCGCCATAATAAGACATTCTTGTAATATAACTTAATTATGGATCTTGCTTGTCGCTTCTCCCTTTTTCTGTTGCATCCCTTGTATGCTTTTTTTATCCTCTGCGTTGAGGACCTTGCGGTAGCGAGCACACTTCTGAGTCACGGAACATCGAGGAGCTGTGGTGATCTGCTTCCGGAAGAAATCTTATCGGGACGAGTTGCGATCCACTCGTGCTGTTGAGTGGGCTCGAAACAAAAAAGGTGAAACTTGGTGTGAGTCGATTCCTCAGCGCCTGAGGTTTTTCCATACAAAACCTGAACGTCCAAGAAATAACGAGAATTTAAAATTGACTAGGTTCAATCTTTGGCTACTTAGCTTTTCGGTCTTCTGCGTCCGGCAAGGCTAGATTCCTTGAGCGTCGCCCGTTCCATACTTCTACCTTCCCTTCCTCCGGTGAACTTGTGGGCGGAGGAATCTTCTCTATGAGAAGAAAGAAGAAAATAATCGTATGGAACCTTAAGGTTCGTTATTGCTTACCGGTGGTGTGCTGCTGCGAGTGTGGAGATATAGATGCAAAAGAAGATGCATTAAATTTGACAAGAGGTGCGAAACCTGCGAACTTTATTCTGCAGGGCTGCGCCCGGCTTTGTACAAAAGGGTTACATGCGACAGCGGCAATGCTTATACAGAAAGTGGTTGCGGAGTGGGTCCGGCAACGCGCCTTCTGAGTAAAACTTGCGAAGATGTTCTATGTTCGAGGAGTTGCTCCTTGGAACACCATCTTGATCTCAAAGCGGACAGCGCCGGGCCTAGTGACTCGTTTCACCGGTATGGGCCTTCCCATTTGGCGACAACTTGTTTGAATTCTTGGCGGATTGAACTCGCCGAAGAACAAAGTCGCCTTCCTCGAAGCTTCTTGGCGTTAACTCTGCGGCTATGATAGCGGCGCCAAAGCTTGCGGTAGCGAGCAGCTCGCCTGACAACTGAAGGCGATCCTCCTCGAGGAGCGCAGCGTCATCTTGGCGCAGCGCTCTTGCTCAAGCTCATCATAGCGAGCACTTCGTGGCGACCGTATCTGAGTTCCGTGGGAGAAGCTGCCTCCGCTCCGTGAAGCGAGCAAAGGGTGTACGGCGGTGGCTCGATTTGGCGTCGTCTGATCGACCAAGAACCAGCAGCTGCTTTCGATCAATTTCTTCCGCACTTGTGCCCTTTGTCAAAAGTTCTAGTCTTGAGCCAGCGTAGTACTTCAGCGTTTGCCCTCTCGCTTGATCGTTGCTTCTCGGGTGAGCAGCGAAGCGAAGCAGATCTTGGCGCCGAGATCTTGGGCGTCTTGCATGAAGGTGTGGCTTGTAAACTGCGTGCCATTAGCCGGTAATGATCTGTTAGGGATCTGAAGCGACAAACAATGCGACTTAAAGAACGGCTGCTGTTGTCTTTGTCACCTTCCTTCTTGGCTCCACTTCCGGCCACTTTGTAAACTTATCGATTGCAATGTACAAGTACTCAAAGCCCCGACAGCTCGGGGAAAGGACCGAGATGTCGAGCCCCGGACGAAAATGGCGAGGACAAAGGGATTGTTTGGAGAGCTTGAGCTGGTTGGTGAATCTGTTTGGAGTGGAAGCGGCATGCTTCACACTTGGTTACTTGTGCGATTGCATCTGGAGGGCCGTTGGCGAGAAGAAGCCTTGACGGCAAGTGCTCTTGCGCCAATGTGGTGACCACATATGCCTCCGTGTATCTCTGCCAACAGCTCTGTCCTTCTTCCGGAAATGCACTTTAATTTCACTCCGTTGAATCTTCTTACATGCAGTATGTCATCGACAAACTGGTACATACTAGATTCCGGGCTACTTTCTCCACTGCTTCTGCTCTTGGGAAGTTCTCTGTTTGCAGGAATTGGACGATCTCTTTGTGCCCATGCGGAGCTTGTGGCTCGGCGGCAAGGAATAAAACACAGCGCGCTGCTGCGGGAACATTTGTTTCCACGGCAGAATCAGGGATCTTGCGAACCGCGAACCCCGACAAGCGGCGTCAGGCGCGACTTGTCGGGAGTGTCGGCGTAACGACACAAGCCCAGGGGCTTGTCGGGCGAGCTGCTCCTCGGCACTCTGTGTTGGTCTGGGGACCTTTTGGCGGCTCGGGGAGCTCTGCGGAAAATAGTCGCCGATGATCAACTTCCTCCTTTCTTTGTCCAGTTGGTGATGTCACGAGATGGTTGAGTCAGCTTGAGCACAAAACCCTGGTTCCACAGGTAACGAAGCGCGGCACACTTTGCGAGCCATCGCAATGTCATTCGAGCTCTTGGGACATGTTCCATTTGCGAGCCGTCAAAATGTTCTTCTAGCTTCCTCACCTCATCGATGTGGCTTCCATCAGCGGACTCTGGTAATCCTTGTTGACTTGGCGGACAACAAGCTGCGAGTCAACCTGACGATAAGCTTCTTGATCCCAAGCTCTGCTTTGCTATTACGAGTCCGGCAAGCAAGCCTTCATACTCTGCTGATATTGTTTGTTGGTTGCTCCTTGGGAAAGTGCATTTGGATGATGTGCTTGAGGTGCTCTCGGTGGGGGCGACAAGTAATACGCCGCTCGGCGCCTTGCAGCGAAGGCACCATCAAAGTACATGATCCATTCTTTGCTAGCTTCGCCAGCGGGGATGCTCTTCTCGGGGTTTCTTCGCCGGTGTTGGCGTCCATTCTGCTATAAATTCTGCCAATGCCCGGCTCTGAATGGTAGAAATACTTTCAAACTTGAGGCCAAAGCTTGCAGTTCAGCGCCCACTCGACAATCCTGCACTTTTGCTTGGATTCTGCGTATCCTCTTCCACGGAGGCGAGTGACCCTTGTGATCTCATGTGCTTGAAAGTAATGGCGCAGCTTCCTCGAGGCCATGAGGAGGCGAAAGCAGCCACGCACACAGTACCTTGATCTAGCCCCTGTAGAAGGCCGACAAAATAAACTGGGCGCTGCACCATCTTCTTCATTTTCTTCCGGCAAGCTATGCAGATCCATCCTTGCGGAGCGAACTTTCGAGGAAGCCCCTGCATTGTTGCTGGACTCGCTTGGTGCAGTTGCTAACTCATCATCTGCCTCCCTCTCCGCAACTAGCAGCACTAACCACACTGATTGGTTGCTGCTAGGTATAGCAACTTCTCTTGTGGCTTAGGTGCGACAAGTGTTGGAGTGGAGGATAGGTATCTCTTCAAGCCTGCTTGCGCAACCTCCGCATCTGAGTCCATTTCATTGGACTGCCTTTTCAAGATTTTGAAAAATGGCGGAGCCTTCAGCAGAACTTAGAGATGAACCTCTTGAGAGCAGACAACCAGGCCGGCAAACCTTGCGTCCTTGATTGGTCGGTGCTTGATCTGCTCGATGGCCTTGATCTTGTCGAGGATTGGCTTCAATCCCCTCTGTGACACAAAGAATCCGAGAAGCTTGCGGAGGAACTCCGAACACGCACTTCTCGAGTTCAACGAGGTTGATCTTGCGCTTGATTTGTGAAGGTCGTCCAAATCTTGGATCAAAGTCTCTTTGTCCTTGCTCTTGACCACTATGTCATCCATGTAGGCTTCCACATTTCTCTGCGATTGTGGCTCAAAAGCATACTGACTACTCGCAAATGTTGAGCCAGCATTCTTTAGTCCGAAGGCATTGCGCAAGCGATCTGGCGCCACATGGAGTAATGAATGCGGTCTTCTCTTCATCTTCTTCAGCCATGAAGATTTGATGATATCCAGTATGCATCAAGGAATGGCGGATCGCATCCGCCATGGAGTCGAGAATCTGGTCGATCGCGGTGAGAAATGGATCCTTGGGACAGGCTTTATTAACATCGGTGAAGTCAATGCAAAGCCTCCACTTCCGTTAAGCCTTGCGCCCGACCATTAGGTTAGCTAGCCACGTTGGGTGGAGTACTCACGGACCAATCTGCGCTTCCAACTACGATCTCTTACGCTATGAACTCTTGGCGCTCTATTGCTTGCTTCGACTTTTTGCAGCGGGCGGCGTGAGGCGAGGCGGCAGGTGGTGCTCGATTACTTCCACAGGAGCGCCGGGGATGTCGGATGGTTGCCATGCAAACACGCCGACATTCGCCCATGAGGAAAGCAACGGCGCTTTCCTATTAGGATCAAGCGTGGCGATGGTGAAAGTACCTCCAGCGCCGTCTTCCCAGCAGCCACCTTCTTGGTCTCGGCGGGGTTATATTTGCCTTCTTGGACTTGCGGTGGAGCTTCGATGGCGCGTCCTCGGCGGCGGCGCGCTCTCGGGGAGTGCGCTTGCGGTCGGCACGAGCTATTCTTGCGGACTTAGCTTTCTTCTTCCCGGGGAGCTTCAGCGGCAAGTGGCTCGCGCTCTCTGCGGCGCTGCTTCGGTATATCTTGTCGGCGCAGATGGCGCATCCCTCTTATCGCCTTGGGCAGAATAACACTCATCGGGCGGGCATCTTGAGCACATTGTATGCATAGTGAGAGCCGCCATTAACTTGGCGAGTGCGGGTCGGCGAGTATCCGTTGTAGAGCAAGGATATCAGCCACATCGAGCGTGACCTCTCGGTCCTGAAGTTCAGCTTCGCTGCCCGAGCGTCGCGGCAATGTGATCTTCCCTTAAACTTGCTCCTTCGGTTTATTCCTTGAAAGGCACAGTTTCTTGAGCTCGGCTGCCGGGATCGGGCTTCTTGAAACGCTGCGAAGGAAATCAAGTTCGAGCGGCCCGCCTGTCGACTAACATCTTCGTGACCTTGAGGTTGCGGATTGTTGAGTGAAACCAGCATCGGCAAGCACCCGACCGATGATGCGATCAGGGTGGTCCTCAGCGTCGAAAGCGATGGGCGTGCGGACCACTTGAGGCTGCGTGCCTCGGCGGACCAGCTCCGCTGCATTCACTTCGCACCTTTGTTTGAGTTGGCGGTGCGAGATGTGCGAGGCGCCACCGTCAATTCACAACGCCGCATGCATATACGAAACTCTTGATCATCGGTCTCATCTTCCTCCATCTCTTCATCCTCATCTTCATCCTCGTCCTTGTCGCGGCAGCGGGAGCTGTCTCCTTGCAGCGGCTTGGCCTTGCCATGAGTCCCCAGGCGGCTTCTTGCGGATCCTCCGCCACCTCCTTGGGCTCTCTCCTTGTCGTGGCGCTCATACTCAGCTTTTGCAGTTCCGCCATCTGCTCCACTTTTGCAGGTTTGGAGGTCATGGCCTTTAGTGCGGTGGATCTTGCAATAACGCTTGCGGGCCGTCCTGCTTGTCGGCGGCTACTACAGCCTCACGGAATCGTCGGTCTTGGCCTTGTCGGAGCCACCTCCGTTGCGGAATGCTCAACAGCTAGCACATCCTTAGCTTTCCTCTTCCTGTTGTTCAGCCTCGGTTCTTCCTTGCGGCGGCGTCCTCGTTGTCGAGATCATACTGCTCGGCAATCTCTGGGGATTTTCCTCCCTCCTCAGCTCGTGCACACTTGTCGGCGGGCGTAAAGCTGTGACATCTCGATTTTGCACATCGCCATCTCCTCCCTAATCCTGCGGTTACGCTGCGTTCGATAAACGCTAATAACATGGCGGGGTGGCGTCACAGGATGTTGCGTTGCACTGGCTGAATCTTTGTATATACTTGCGAGGCTCCCCTCATACGGGCGAGCAAGTGGAGGTCACTTTCTAGCCATGAGGCTTGTGGCCACCGTGAAAGCGCCGACAAACTGATGACACAGGTCCGCCCATGAGGAGATGGAGCCGTCCGGCAAGTGCATGAGCCAAGACGGCGTTGGGCTTGAGTACGGCGGGAAGTAGTTGGCGAGGATCTTCTCGTCAGCGCCCTTGACAGCCTGCACCGCAATGGTGTAGATCTTGAGGAACTCCGATGGGTGTATCCTGCCATCATACTTCTCAGACACGTCGGCAGAAATTCTTGGTTTTTGGCCCTTTGGACTTGCCGCGCTTCGCGGGTGAAGCGACAACCTGCCGCCTCTGACAAATCGCTGGTTCTCTCGGTTCTTGTAGCGTCGACATGGGCCCAGGCGCTGGTCAGTTAGCGTCGCGCTTCTCTCGGGCTTCGATCACGAGTCTGGCGTGTTCGTGTGTTGTTCTTGGAGGGCGTGGCGTTGATCACGGCGAGTTCGCGAGTCCGCCAACGGTGGAGTCGTCGTCGGGGTTGGCCAGCGAGGCAGCGATCTTGGCCTTGAGGCTGGGAGGTGCACGAAGGTGGCGCCCCAGCGGTCTTATCGGCGTCGGCTTGCGCTGGGCGCCTGCAGGAACCTCGGCAGCTTCGATGCGCGGGGCTTATCGCGCGTTAAGCGAAGCTGATGAGGCTGTATGGCCATCCTCGATCGTCGATCTT
>JAHHZJ010008466.1:0-18490 GCA_021437245.1 Aegilops speltoides
TCAAGTCGGGCCCAAAGGTCATCTCCTCCTGGCGACAAGAAGGATGCTCTTTCTGCGCCGACAAGATCTACCGGGAAGCGGCGCGCAAGCGATCGCTAAGTGACTTGCCATTGAAGCTCCGGGGAAGAAGAAGACCAAGTCCGGCAAGAGTTACGATGCCCACTCCGGCAGCGCACCTCTTGGTGCTTGCGCTACCATCGAGGCGCACCATCAAGCTCCACCGGCAAGTGTAAAGACAATGGCAGCTCCGCAGAGACCAAGAAGGTGTCCGCCAAGGAGGGCGGCAGCGGTGGTACCTTCACCATCGGTGCCACTCTCGACCCTAAATAGGAAGGCGCTCGTTGCTTTCCTCTGGTAACGTCGGCGTGTTTCGTGTGGCAACGTCGACATCCCGGTGTTCCGGAAATAATCGAGCACCACCTTGCCGTCTGTCCTCATGCGCGGCCGTCAGCGAAGGTCGGAAACAAGCGATGGGCGCCAAGAATTCATCGCGAAGAAATCAAGAAATTGGAAGCAGCGGGCCTTGTCGGAGTGCTCCATCCTCGTGGTTGGCCAATCCTGTAGTCGTGCGCAAAGGCAAGCGGAAATGGAGGCTTTGTATCAACTTTACCGATGTCAATAAAGCTTGTCCCAAAGACCCATTTCCCTTACGGCGCATTGACCAGATTGTTGACTCCAGGCGGATGTGACTTGCTTTCATTTCTTGGCGCATACTCGAGGATACCATCGAGATCTTCATGGCGAGAAGAGGATGAGGAAGACCGCATTCATCACTCCATGTGGCACATCTTTGTTTCATCACGGATGCCTTTCGGTTTAAAGAATGCTGGTTCAACATTTGCAAGGGTAGTCCATGGCGGCTTTTGAGCCACAAATGCGCGAAATGTGGAAGCCTACATGGATGACATAGTGGTCGAAGAGCAGGACAAAGCAACTCGATTCAGATTTAGAGCGAAACCTTTGCAAATCTGCGCAAGATCAACCTCAAGCTTAACCGAGAAGTGTGTGTTTGGAGTCCCCTCGGCAAGCTTCTCGGGTTCTTCAATCTCGTGAGGAATTGAAGCCAATCCCGACAAGATCAAGGCCATTGAGCAGATTGAAGCACCAAGCGTCAAGGATGTCGAAGACTTGCTTTGGTTGCGTGGCTCTCGGCGAGTTTATCTCTGGAGTCTGCTTGGCGCATGCCGTTTTTCAAAATATTGAAAAAGGCGGTCAATGAAATGGACTCGAGCGGAGGCTGCGCTGCGAGACTTGAAGAGATACATGTCCTCCACTCCAACACTTGTCGCACCTAAGCCACAAGAGAAGTTCTTGCTGTATATAGCGGCAACCAATCAAGTGGTTAGTGCTGCGTTAATAGCGGAGAGGAGCAGGATGATGAGCCGGCAACCGCGCGGATGCATCGGCGACAAGCGGGGACTTCACCGACAAGCTCTGGTCCCGACAAAGATGGATCTGCGAGACGCGTGAGGAGATCTGAAGAGAATGGTGCGCGCCAGTTTACTTTGTCGGTTCCCTTACGCAGGGGCTAGGTCAAGGTACTACGGTGTGCGAAATTGCTTTCGGCCTTCTCATGGCCTCGAGAAAGTTCGCCATTACTTCCAAGCACATGAGATCCACAGTTGTCACTTTCGTTTTCGGCTGAAGAGGATATTGCGAATCCAAAAGCAGCGAGCGGATTGTCGAGTGGGCCTTTGGGCTGTCAAGCTTTGGCCTCAAGTTTGAAACACTTCAACTATCAGCGAGCATTGGCGAATTCATAGCAGAATGGGCGTAACACGGATGAAGAAATTCGAGACGAGCATCCCGTCAAGGAGCAAGCAAAAGAGTGGTGATGTACTTTGATGGTGCCTTCTGCTGCAAAGCGCGGTCTTGGCGTGCTACTTGTTGCCCACCGGAAGGCACCTCAAGTACCTATCGGATGCACCCCAAGGAAAGCAACAAACAATACCGTAAGTATGAAGGTTTTTGGGCCTCGAGATCATGGCGGACCTTGGGATCAAAAGCTCATTGTCGAGGGTGACTCGCTGCTTGTCGTCCGCCAAGTGAACAAAATTATCGGTCAGTTGATGGAAGCTTACGTTGATGAAGTGAGAAAGTTAGAAGAGCACTTTGATGGCCTCTGAGATGGAACATGTTCCAAGAGCTCGAACGACATTGCCGATGGCACAATGAAGTCACGCCGCGCTTAAGTTACACAATAGAACCGAGGGATGCTTTATTATCAAAAAGCCCGGCTCAACCTTGACATACGCATCATCAAGCTGGGCCAGGCAAGAAGGAAGTTGATTTACGGGGATTATTTTCCAGCGAGCTCCCGAGAAAATTTGCCCGTAAGAAAATCCCAAGATCGACACCAAGGGTGCTAAGGAGCAGATCACGCTCCGGCAAGCCCCTAGGGTTTGTTCGTTGAAGCGAATGCTCCCGACAAGTTTGCTCCGGCAAGCTTGCGAGAGCGTCAACTTCCGGCTGAGCGCGAGGTTCTCGCCATAAGCGGATGTTCCCGGCGGCGAATGTGCCTTTAGTCCTTGTTGTCGAGCCGCTAAGCTCCGGCATGGGCACAGCAGATTGTCCTTTTCCCTTTAGAGCGAGGAGAACTTCCGAAGAGCAAGAAGAAGCGGAAAAAGTAGCCCGGCAGGTCAAGTATGTACGGTTTGTTGACAACACACTATCGAGAAGAAGACTCAGCGATTGTGAAATTGAAGTGTATTCACGGGAAGATGGACGAAAAGCTTTGTTAGCGAATACATGGAGGCATATGTGGCCACCACATTGGCGCAAACACTTAAACGACAGCAGTTCGGCAAGAGTTTCTTTTGGCCCGACAACCCTCGGTCTGTTGCACAAGTAACCAAGTGTGAAGCGTGCGGTTCCATTCAGCGAGATACACCAACCGGCTCAAGCTCTCCAGAGCGATCCCTTTATCACGCCATTTTTGATGCAGGGGGCTCGACATCCTCGGCCCCTTTCCCGAGCTACCGGGGCTTTGAAATGCTTATGCGTCATAATCGACAAGTTCACAAAGTGGCGGAAATGGGAGCGATGAGAAGGTGACAACCTGATCGGCCGATCAAGTTCTTTAGGTCGATTGTTTGCGCCCGGGATCCCTAACGGGATCATCACCAACAGCGGCACGCAATTCCTGAGCCCGCACCTTCATGCGATGCGTCGTCAAGATCTTGGCGCCAAAGTCTGCCGCTTCTATTGCTCATCAGAAGCAGCGGTCCAGCGGAGAGGCAAATCTTGAAGTCTGCGGGCTCAAAGACCAGAACTTTCGGCCAGAGCTGACAAGTCACGGAAGAAGCTGGATTGAGGCTGCCGGTGGTTCTTTGGTTGATCGAACTGACGCCAAATCGAGCCTTGGCGGACACACCTTCGCTCTAGTCTATGGAGTAGAGGCAGTTCTCCCCACGGAACTTCGTATATGGAGTTCGCTTCGAGTGCTCGCTTATGATGAGCTTGAGCAAGAGCAGTTCGCGACAAGATGATGCCTGCTCCTTGAGGAAGAACCGTCTTGAGACTCTTTGTCTGAGTTGCTCGATACCAACAAGCTTTGCGCCGCTACCATAGCCGCAAAGTTAATGCAAAAGTCTCGAGAAAGCGACCTTGTTCTTGGTAGCGTTCGATCCGCCAAGAATTCCAACAAGTTGGCCGCGAAGTGGGAAAGCCCTTACCGGGTGAAAGCGAGTCACTAGGCTGGCGCTGTCTGCCTTGAGGCCGAAGATGGCACTCCGGTGAGCAACTCTGGAACATTGAGCATCTTCAGTAAGTTTACCCGTAGGCGCGCTGCGGAACCTGTTCCGGCAACCAACCTGCTAACCACAAATCTTGCATTTGTTGCATGTAATCCTTTGTACAAAGCGAGGCCTTGAACCCGATGCATAAGTAAAGCTCATGTGCTCCGCATATCTTGTCAATTTCATGCTTCCTATTTTTTTGCATGTGTTATCGACACTTTGTCGTATACCCCGATAGCAATAACAAGCCGTAAGGCTCCATATCTTATTTTTTCTCTTCTTTCTTTTCTCAAAGAATGGAAGGTTCCTAAGCCCACAAGTTTGCGGGGGGAAGAGAAGATAATGGCGTGGACGAGGCGTCGTTCAAGAAAGTTTCACCTTACAGGAAGCAAGCAGCCGGAAAAGCTAAGTTGCCAAAGTTTGAGCAATCAGTTTTAAAATTTTAAGTTATCTTCCTCGAGCGACCGTGCTTTGTATGGAAAACACTGTGCGGCGGAGGAACCAACTCGTAGCTAGTTGCGCCCTTACTTTGTTGAGTCCGCTCAACAACTTAAGTGAGCTGCGACCAGTTGCGACAAGGTTTCTTCGGTCATGGCGGCACCGCCGACGCAGCTGCTTGACGTCCGCACTCCAGCGCTCGCCATGACAAAGGTGCTGCACCGACAAGTTCCCTAAAAGCGTGAGGCAAAAACATACAAAGGAAGGAATCAAGTAAAGGAAATAACATAGCAATCCGATACCCAAAAATAGAGTTATATTACAAGATAGCTTGTGCAGACTCTATGATTGTTTTCATAACATGACCCGGCAGCGACAAGAAAAAGGAAAAGCAGGCGGCCCTAATCTGCGATCGCCATCAACCCTCTTGATCTCGCTCACCTTGTCCACAATGCGATTGCGAACAGGGTCTTAAAGCACCTCCGGATCAACTTAAAGCGGCAAGGTCTGAGGGCGTTGGTGAGGTTGAGGCCTGGGTTGCGAGGAAGGCCACCTTCACTACACTTTTGAAAAGAGCTCGCGCAGTCTTACTTGCGACTTCGTTAACCAGCTGCTTTGGGATTTTCTCTTGGAGTCATTTGGAGGGCGTGTACGCCTTTGAAGAACAAAGCTGAGCTTGGCGCTGGGTTGGAAGTTCTCATCGGAGGGATACCGAAATCCTCCATCCCAGTGCGCCCGACTTCCCGTCGATAGTTGCTTGACAACATCCACGAGACCCTCCGTCCGATGCTCCACATTCTCCCTAAAGGTGTTTTCGCGTGGCAACCACTTCCTTCATGGCGCCTCCTCGGCCTTGATCTTCTCCTTCAAGGCCACTTCACTGCTCCACTGGCGCCGTCCAGCGTCTTAGTCAAAATGCTTGACTTCAACTCAAGATCTGCGTTGGAGTCCTTGGCGGCGCTAAGCTCCTTGCCCTTCTCGGCGAGAGGACCTGCTGGCTTCGCCAAAGGTGTAGGCGTCCTTCTCGCGCTCACAGCAACAATGGCAGCAAGCTCTTCACCTTCGCCTTGAGATCGGCTTCGGCTAGCGCCACCTTAAATCTCCAGCTCCTTCTTGGCGGCCTCATTGCAGTCGGCGGCATCCTCTGCTTCCTTGAAGCCCCGCCAAATGTTTGCTCATGTGCACGTAGCTCCTCCTCGTGGCTATCAAGGTTGACCTTCCGTTGCGCCAACTCACCCTCCAGCGAAAGCAGCTCCTCGGCGGCAAGCTTGTTTGCTCTTCAACTTCGACCTTCTCGAGGAGAAGGCTTTGCTTGTATGGCGAGTTGCTCCAGCTCCTGCTGCCAGGACCGGAGAGCTTCTGGTTTGCGACCGGAGCTCCTCCAGCGCTTCTCGATGTCCTCCGCCTTGGCGGGAAGCGCTTCTCGGGATTCCAGCTTGGCACGCGGCCAGCGGTAAGCTGACAACGACTTCCGCACCATGGCTCCTCCTCGGGCTCGTCATTTCTGCTTTGCTTTCGGTGCATCAACAAGCGTCGGCCAGCGACGAGCACTTCTCCATCAAATTTTTTTCCTTTGACGGCATACAGGAGCTTGCGCCCTTGGAGGCAATGAAGAACACCATCACCGGCCTTCAAATAGCGCGGGCTGGGGCTCTTCGACTGACTCTTCGGCGGCGGAGGATCGGTGGTGGCGTGGCGCTGGCGCTCCTGTGGACTCGGGGCGTCGGTCACGTCGCGGACCCCTCGCCCGGCTCTGCAGTGGAAGCTTTAGGCGGCCTCTTCGCCAGCCAGGATCTTGGCGCCATGCACGCTTCTTCGGTGGCGTCGGCGTCGCCGGTGTTCAGTGCGCGTTCTCTTCCAGCAACCTCGGTGTCCATCGGCTCCGTGGCGAGATGGATCTGGCGGCCGGAAAAGGAGAAAAGTCAAGCAAATATCCAAAAGAAAATTAGAAGAAGAACCCAAGGGAAGTTTTCAAGCAAGAGGATTACACATGCTAGGTTCTCTGATCCAGTCTCCGCCAGAGGTCGATGGTGTTGTCCCTTATTTGGGCTGTCCTGCGGAGACTTCTCCTTGCGGAGGCAGCTCCTTGCTAGGGAATCCTCCTTGGCGGTGTAGTCGAAGCAGGCGGCATGTCGAGGCGGCTTAGGCGCTCTAGTGAGGCTGCTCTGCTCCTACACAAACCAACAGCGGATATCGGCAAAAGAAAGAGCACCCATGCTGCGCCCTAACGGTGAGAGTAAACCATGTACTTACGGCTGTGGGCTCTTGACCCAGGGGGCTGCACTGAGAATAGTTGTCGGGTCAGGCAAGATGGTCTCGGACACCCCCCGTTGTCACGGTGGGTTCGTTCTCGATGACAATCACGGGACCTTGGCTCTCTTCGGCTGCTCTCTCGCGAGTCACGAAAAGGAATGAGTTCGAGATCAAAGCAAATCGAGATACAAGACAAAACAGCAAGAATTGAAGAACTACAAATGCTGACAAAGAATCTTACTCTTCTTCTTCCTCGTCGGGTGAGCCACGGAGGTCGAAGTCAGCCCACCTTGGCGATGGGCGGAGGTAGGTTCCTTAGCGCTTGGCAGTGAAGGCGGTGGTCGGGAGGACCCGCTCCGTTGTCGCTTGTGGCGTGAGGTGCTCCAGCAGCGATTACTTGCCACGGTGGAGGCGTGTCAGCATGTGTGCCTTGGCGACTGATGACTTCCGCCCGCCCGCCCGTCTCAATCTTGCGGAGACACCTTCTTGGTGGAGCTGGGGGCTCTGCTTGCGGGGCTGTCCGAAGGCGAGGGAGGAGGAAGAGGTTGGTCTCAAGCGAGCAGCGCTCGCACCCTCGGCGGGATCGCCCAGGCTCGACTTCGGGCCAGCAAGCTCTCCCTCGCCGGCAAGCTCTCCCTCCGGCAAGCTCATCTCACTCGGCAAGGCTTGTTGCCTCTGCGCCTCTGCCTCCTCCACTTGTGAATCCAAGCTTCGCCCGTGGCAGCGCTCCGCCTCTTCCGCCCTAGTGGCGTCTGCTGCATCTCGCCGCCAGTGGTGTCATGGGTGAGGCTTTTGCTGCTCATCGAAGCGGACCAGCACTTCTACCAAGCCGTCAAAGAACTCACGCTGCGGCGTCTGCGGGCTCTTGCCAGATGGGACAATTCCATGAAATCGCCTGGCGGCATCATTGCCGCGGATCGTTCGGCGAGGAGTTGTTACCGCGGCGGGCGACACCTTGACTTAACCTGAACCATTGGGATGTTGAGGTCGTGTTTGAACAGTTCCTTGAGCATCGCGTCGAGTTCGAGGCAGTGAAGTTGAAGTTGAGGCCAGGTGGCAGCCTCATGATATCGCCGCACCCCGAACTCGGTGGGTCTCCTCCTCTCTGCGAAGTCGATCTGCGGCAGCCCGAAAAATCTGCATGGGCGCCCGATCGATGGCCGGCAAGTGAGGCATAGGATCCGGGCGACAATCTTGACCCTATCGTCTTCGGGGCCACGCAGCTCAATCGTTGCCAGCATGCCTTCTGGGGCTTAGTCTTTGGCGGTGAATGGCTGCGGGTTCTCCTCGACAATCGACACCGATCGCTCTCCATTCCTCCCACTTGCTGGCGGAGCTCTCCTCTACATAAGCTTCCTTCTTGCCAGCTCTCGAGATCCGGAGATTCCGCGGATAAAGGCTCCCTCTCTCAACCGGGGCATAAAGTGGCGGAAAAGAGCTACATTTGGATGGACTCCGACAAAGTTTTTGCGAGAGATGTCACGAAAACGCCATGGTCGCGAAACGGCATTGGGGGTGAAGTCAGGAGGTGGAACCGTAGGTGTTCATAATGTCGCGAAAAACTTCGAGAGAAAGCGGCGAGCCCGCGATGAGAAACAGCGAAGAAAGGATATCCATCACGGGCCCGTTCGAAGCGGCGGAGAAGTACCTTCGTGCGCGGATGCGCTCGCGTCTCCGTCGACCGAAGAGAATAATAATACTCCCTCGGCTCGCCTTCGTGGCGAGCTTGGGGAAGGTTATCGCTCCTTCGCGATGCAGCGAGCACGCTCGCCTCGGTGCGACTTCACGCGCCCTTCCTTGCGGCTTTGAGCCATGGCGGAAGGTGGTGGGGAGATCGGCGGCATTGAGTGGTCTTGAGTGGCGATGATGGGGCGGGCGCTGCTCTCTTTTCGGCTTTGGGAAGAAGGGGGGCGGCGGAGGTTTTGAGTTGGAGCAACAGCGGCCGAGATGGCCGAAGCCCTGTTTCCCCTGCTTATAAAGTGGGAGGCGGGGCGTTCCATCTTTCGAATAAAAACCACCCGATCTCTCCCACGGCCGCGCATTCGATCGTCTTGTTCGGGGAAGCGCGGTGAATCTGAGTAAGATCTGGCGTAACCCAAGGCAGCGTGCCGTGCCACTGTTTGGGCTGTGCCCAACACTTTTCGGCACCGTGTGTGGCCCAGGCGGGGGCTCTGTCGATTGTACTAGAGTAGGGGTACCTAGTATCCGAACTTGTGCCGAGCGTCCTTGACACCAGCAGCGGAACTTCTTGGGGTGACCGCCAAGGTCCTCCATGGTTCCTTTGGAGCCATTCAAAGAACAAAGTATTCAAGCCAACACTACTAGGAAAAGCCTATACACGAATCTTAGCTTGGCGATGGTTAAAAACCCCGCTACTACTACTTACTAGCAGCGCGAGTTTTTAAACCTCGCTACTACTAATTGATAACAACTTGGCCTTGGTTTGTAACCCTTGCTACTACTAAGCGGTCTCTACCGTGCCCCGGGATATCACCATAGTAGTAGCGGCGGGTTTTAACCCTCGCCTACTAAGTTGATAAGCAATATGCGGGATTTTAACCCGCTACTACTAAGTGGCCTGGACCATGCCATAGTAGTAGCGACGGTTTATAAACCAGCGCTCTTTTGCTATCAACAATAATCTTGAGTTAAAACCCTCGCTCTGCTAATCGTCTGCCTTATAGTAATGCTTGAGGTATGGCCTATTTGTCAAGTCTCACACGAGTGGACCGCCTTTTCAGTTTTAAAAAATAAAAAAAATGATAAAATGTCAAAAAAAAAAAAAGAAAATAAGTTTCCCCATGTGATATGTGGTCTAGTTGTTGGGAAAATTTACAAATATAATTTCCACTTTATTTGCAAAATCTCTTTGGAAATTGGTAAAATAGCCATAACTTTTGCATATGAACTTTGGGATGAAAAAGTTTTCTATATGATCCTCAAAAACCTAACGAGAAAAAAATTCACGGGGCTTTTACCCAAGATGCAGGCAAAAAATTCAAAATTTTTTAGTTTTTTTAATTTTATTAAATCTGGTCAAACTATGGTCAAACTAATTATTCAAGAATATTAGTGTTTATAAATAATTATTTTAGTTTTTTTTGAATTTTGGTCAAATCTGGTCAAGGTGTGGTCAAATCTGGTCAAGCTGTGGTCGAAACTAATTATTCAAGAAATATTAGTGTTACTAATTTTTTAGAACAATAGTTTCAAACTCAAGCGATAAAATGTGTGACTTCATGCTCAAGCTAAATTCACGAGGTTAATAGGATTGACATCTTACTATTGTAAGGGGAAAACAACAAGTGCAGACTTGGAAGCGAGGAGAATAGAACCGGAAGTTAAGCGTGCTCGAGTGGAGTAGTGAGAGAATGGGTGGCCGTCCCAAGAAGTTAGATGATTTGGAATGATGAGGGTGATTAGAGATTAAATTGAGCAGCAGATGAGGGGTGATTAGAGATTTGAGTTAAAATAATTCAGAAATTTGAAAATTTCAAAAAAATCAAAATTTTTTTAGAAAAAATTCAAAAAATTAGGAGATTACAGATTAGTAGTAGCGGGTGGCACCCGCTACTACTGCTCTAAGATTAGCTGTGGCGCCTTATTAGTAAGCAGGTACCCTGCTGCTTGCTGAAGCTTTTCCTAGTAGTGCAGAGGAGACAAGGCCCGGCAAGAGGAGCTTGCGGGAAGGCCAATCAAGGCATCTCAAGGAACTTGCCTTGCGCGCCATGCGTCCCGGCAAGGCCTAGTGAAGCGACAAGCTTCCGGGCGACAAAGACAACGACCCGCGGCAAAGCGCACGCGGCAAAAGCTTGCAGCGGCAAGCTACTCTGTACCACGCTCCGCACATCCACCAGCGTGTAGCCACAGAGACCTTTCGGTAGCAGCGTGGCAAGAAGGCTGTGCAGCCAGCGGTCTTGGTGTGGCGATCTTGACAAGATTGCCGTCGTGGCAAGCGGTGGCGTCCACAGCCGGTCCCTTTTGCCTTTGTTTGAGCCTTAGACGGGCATTTAATGCCTTTGTCCCTACCGTCGGGGTTAGGTATGATACCTTTGTACAAGTAGTTGTACCAACATAATTCTTTTCCATTTTTCCCTTGCCTCGTTGCCACTGGCGGTGACCCCTTGAGCATATAAAGGAGGCCCATGCGCATAGCGTAGAGGGGTTGAAAAGCGAAAACACTCACGCTCGGTCGTTAGCGGCTAGAGTGTCTTGTAGCACTCAGCTCCGAGCAAGAACTCAATACACTCGGACATGCAGCAGTGGGGAGTATTATCTCTCAGACTCCGAGCTAGTAAAGCCCATTAGTGTGCTTTTCCTTGATCCGCTCTTCGCGCGACCTCCACCCCCGCCGAACCGAAAGGGGCTCTGTCCGCCGGTCCCATAGGTGCTCGTGGATCAGTTTCCCCGACATATCCTTTGCCTCAAAAGGATTGGGATACCTTGCTTAACTTTTGTTACTACCGTTACTGGCTCGTTACAGATTATCTTGCTGTCAAACTACTCTGTTACTTAGAATTTCAGTACTTGCAGACATTACCTTGCTGAAAACCACTTGCCATTTCCTTCTGCTCCTCGTTGGGTCTGACACTCTTACTTATCAAAAAGGCTACAATTGACCCCATATACTTGTGGGTCATCAAGGCTATTCTGGCAGCGTTCTTGAGGATTGAGCGCTTTTGGTAAGTGGAAATTGAGTAAGAAACATTATTACTACGTGCTGAAATTTACTATCACTTGTTACTATGGAAAACAATCCTTTAAGGGTATGTTAGGGGTATCTTCACCTTGACCGAACCACAATTAGTTTCTCCTCAACCTACGCACCTACTGAAAATATTGAATATGAAATTCTTTTGGGTATGGTAGAACAACTGCTAGCTAATCCTTATGCAGGAGATGGAACCGAACATCTGATATGCCCTTGATATAGGTGGATGAAATTTGTGGATTGTTTAAGCTTGCGGGTTTGCCGGAGATGAAGCTAAGAAGAAGGTTTTCCTTTATCTTTGAAGGAAAGGCATTGACATGGTATATATGTTATGCGATGATATTAGATCATGGAACAGGAATCGGTTGAATTGGAATTCCATCAAAAAATTATCCTATGCATCTAGTTCATCATGACCGGAATTATATATATAATTTTTGGCCTCGTGAAGGAGAAAGTATGTAGGGTGTGGCAGCGAGCACCTATGGGCGAGGGCCCTATACGGTCAGCCAGCGAGCGCGCAAAAGAAGCGGTCAGTCGAGACCAGCGAGGCGGGATTTTACCCGGCCGGAGCTCTCGGAAGATAAAACACCTCTCTTGCTGCTTTGTGTTTGTATTTGCTCTTATCGAGGCGTGAGAGTCACAGTGTGGTGTTTGAATCTCTGAACTACGGAACCCCTTCTCGTGCATGGGCCTCCTTTTATAGTCCAAAGGGGGTCCAGCTGACAGTGGTGGCGTAGGAAGAGGGGTAGAAAGGTAAGCGTGGGTTGGTACAGCGGTGACCTCTGGTGTCCCCTACCTAACTCGTGGCGGGGGACAAGGGCATTTAATGCCGTCGGTCGCATAGCAGTGCAAGGAAGCGACTCTTAGGGCGCCACGATGCCCGCGATGGCCTCCTTGTCAGCTCAACTTGCCACCTCGCCGCAGCTGGCTGGCTGCGCCTCGCCCGTGCTCTGGGATGGCCACAGGGTGACACGTCGTTGGATCTTGTTGGAGCTTGGGTGTAGGGTGGCAGCCTTGCGCGGCAAGCGCCTCCGCCGCAACCCTTCTCTCCGTCACGCAGCAGCAAGCTTGCGGTCGGCGAACTGCTCCGGGGCCTTGCGAGCGTCGCGACAAATCTTCTGGCGCCTTGGTTGGCCTTACAGCAGCTCCTCTTCTTGGGGCCTTGTACTTCCGGCAAGCCCATCTTGCAGGGCTTAATATCTACTTGGTTGACACTTTGTCCTTGAATGGCGATAAGTGGAATAAGAATGACCAGGGTCTTGCGGCGGATCTTGGTGGGCGCCAGCAAGCCTTACCCGCGAGTCTTGCAACCGCCCGTGCCCAAGTTCGAGTACTAAGGTACCCCTACTTTGGAATGCACGGCAGAGCCCCGGGCTGGGCCATACGGTCTTGCGTATTTGTTGGGCGGAGCCCAAAAGCAGGGGCACCGAGCGCGCGTGGCACAGGTCCAAACAAATCCTCCGTATCCGCGTCCCCTACATGGCAGCACGCGCATCAATCGCGGCGTCGTGGGAGGCGTGGGTGGTGTCTTGTGATTTTGAGCGCCCATCCCGTGATCAGCAGGGCGGGGCGAAATCACTTCATCTGTCACGGCCGCCTCCCCCCGCAGCTCCATGCAGCGTGGGGTCATGGCGATGAAGGTGGAAACCAGCCGTCCGTCAGGCGGAGGCGGTGGGTCGGCCCGATCCCTGCCCTTCTTGCGCCTTGATTGGCCGGCCAGGAGGACGAGCCCACCTCGCTCCTTTAAAGAGGCGGAGGGGCTGAGAAATCCGCACTCCCTCATATTCTCCTTTCTCCAACCACTGCTCCCTTTCTCCATCTGTTATGGAGGAAGGAACCTCTACCCTTCGTCGGTGGCGGGGAGTGCCACAGACGGCGCATCCCTCCCATCCGCGCGTGGCGTGAGCCCGCCACGAGGGAAGAGGGAGGCGGCCGTGGGCAGGTCGAGGCGAGGTCAGGCGCTCGGGGAAGGCGGTCGAGGCGCTTGCTCCGCCACCGCTGCGGACCTCCCTCCGGTGGTCCATCTGAGGGCGATCCTTGGGAGTTCTTCGTCGAGTGCTGCCGCCGCGCCTCGCCGTCGCCTCCGGCTTCCGGCTCCGTTCTGCGCGATGGGCGGATCCGCCCTAAACGTTGAGATTGCACATGAGGCGTACGTGGGATCGGCGGCAGCGAGTCGGCGTCGTATCCCGGCCACGGTGTGATGTATCTTGATCGAGGTGGAAGACGTTCGCGCATCCACAGCAATAGTGAGGTTCACCCTCCATTTTAAGTTAATGGAGGTGACCTTCTCTCCGTCAAGGTCTTGAGGACTCGACATCCGGGCGAGATGCTGCGTGGACAGCTCCTCCGATCGCGAACTCCCCTCGGCGAGTAGCGAGGAGGAGGAAGGCGGCTGACGACGAGCAGCGGTGGGCCCGAGCTAAGCGTCGGCCGTCGCCTCATGGCGCCTCCGGCGACCCATCATCCAGGTCGCCGGCCTCTGAACTCCAGGGTGCGTCTCCTTGGTAATTTGGCATAGGGAGGCTGCGGAAGAAGGAAGAGGCGGCGGCAAGGCCGTCAGAAGTCGAATCTGAGGGCATGGTGCCCTCGGCAATCTTGGCGATCCTGCCGCCCGTCTTGAGCTCTACTTTCGGCGCCTCCATCTCCGCCCAAGCCTGGTGGCCCAGGATGTTCTCTTGGTGTCTTCTGGCAGCCGTAGCTCACTAAGCGCCCCTTTTGCCCTTCGGCAAACTTCTCTTCTTGGGGCCTCCTTGACCTACCTCTGAAGAGAAGCAGGGAAAGGGATTCGGGCATCTTATCTTTTCAATTTGTAAGCCTTGCCAGACCTTAGCTGCATTTAAAACTTGTAATCCTCTCTTTCATGTTTTTCATCCTCTATGGACTTATCTTTGGAATGGGATGTTTTTAATGAAAAAGGGAATGCTTTCGCGGGTTATATCCTTTACTTGATTACATGCCTTGTATGTTTTCACCCTCGCTTTGAGGAACTTGCGGCGTAAGCACACTTGCTGAAGTCTTGGAACATCGGCAACCATTGGCGGTCTTTGTTTCGGCAAAAACATAGCCGTGTCGATTCTGGCTGCACTTATTGTTGGCGGACTCGAAAACAAATCAGAAGATAACTTAACTGCGATTCGGCTCCTCTGCGCCGGGTTTTTCATACGAGACACGCTTCGTTCAGGGCAGACCCTCGCATTCCCGATCCATAAGAGGATGCATGGCGAGGATGAAAAACTTATCGATATCACGGTCCCGGCAACTACTTCTAGGGGTGAATCTTAGTGCCTGCGGACCCGGCAACATGGCTCGCCGGGACCAGTGCGGTGCTCCTTTCTTTGTTCTTGCGGCTGGCGTCGCGGTCCCGGGGGCCACAGCTTGCAGCGAAGGAACCTTGGTACTCGCAGCCCCAGCAATGCCGGTTCTGCCGGGGCCACAGTGCCAGTCGTATACGCTCTTTCCTTGTCATTATTATTTGATCATGAAACAATTTAGCCGGTCTTGTAATAAGTTATTTTTGTAATGTAACTTCATTACGGGCAATGCCGCTATATTGCATCCTTTGTATGTGTTTGACCCTATGCTTTTAGGGGACTTGCGGTGCATACGCTTCTTTGAGTCGCGGAACATCAGCAGCGGCTTGCTGGTGCTGTCCCGACAAGAAATCTCGTCGGGCTAGTTGCGGCGCACTTGTCGTTAAGCGGACTCGAAGCAGATCAAAGGCGCAACCACTCGATCGATCCCTTTGCGTTCGGGTTTTCCACAAAAGCATGTCCCACGGCAAGGTTTGCTATGTTACATCCTTTACCCGTCCGTCCCTTATGCGTTTTTACCCCTCGCTTTTAGGAAACTTGCGGCGCTAACCGCTTGCTGAGTCGCGGAACATCGGCAACCTTCTTGGCGGTGTTGCTTCGACAAAAGCCTTGTCGGGGCGATTGCGGCGCACTTTCATTGTTGGCGGACTCGAAACAAAGCAAGGGCACAACTTAGCCATGAGCGGCTCCTCCGCGCTGAGTTTTCCATACAAAACGCAGACGTTCAAGAATATAACATAAAAATTTAAAACTAACGGTGCTCTGTACTCAAACTTGGCAACTTAGCTTTTCCGTCTTCTGCGCTCGGCAAGTTGCACTCCTCCTGATTCCCTCCTGTATGTCTTCACCCTTACGCTTTTTAGGGAACTTGCGGCATAAGCACACTTTAGTCTGAACGTCGACGAACCGGCTGGCGGTCTTTGTCCCCGACAGAAAATCTCGTCGGGCTAGGTGCAAGCGCTTGTATCATTAAGCGGACTCGAAGCAGATCAAAGGCGCCCAACTTACCCGATTCGATCCTTAGCGTTCAAGTTTTCCATACAAAGTCGGTCTTTCAAGGATCTGACTGAAAGTTTGAAGCCGTTTGCTCTCTTTGCTCTACTCGCCGGTGGAGCTCGATGGTGCGTCCTCGATGGCGGCGCAGCACTCCGAAGAGGTGCGCTTGCCGGAGTGGGCATTAGAGCTGTTCTCGCCGGGCTTAGTCTTTGGTGAAACTGTCTTCGCCTTTTTGCACTTGCCGGTGGAGCTCAATGGTGCGTCCTCGATGGTAGCGCAGCACTCCGAAGAGGTGCGCTTGCCGGAGTGGGCATCAGAGCTACTCTTGCTGGACTTGGCCTTCTTCTTCCCTCGAGGAGCTTCAGCGGCAAGTGGTTTGTGCACTGCTGCGGCTCTTTGCTTCAGTAGATCTTGTCGGTCTGGATAAGTGCATCTTTCTTGTCACCGTGGGCGAGAGATAACCTTATCGGACCAGGCATCTTGAGCACATTGTAAGCATAGTGGGAGGCTGCCATGAACTTGGCAGATGGGCGGCCAGTATCCCATTGTAGGGCGATGGGAAATCAGCAACGTCGAGCGTGACTCTCTGTCACGAAATTTGGCTTCATTTAAGCGTCCTTTGGCGGTGTGATCTTCCCCTTGACTTGCTCCTTCTGGATTTATTCCTTGAAAGGTACCGGTCTCTACGAGCTCCAGGTCGGGGATCTGGAGCTTGTTGAAATCTTCGAGGAGAGATCAATTCAGGCGGCCCGCCGTCACCCAACATCTTCGTGACCTTGAGGTTGCGGATTGTCGTGAAAACCAACATCGGCGGGCACGGACCCGCGATGATCGATCGAGGTGATCCTCAACGTCAAAGAGCGATGGGCGTCTTGGACCACTTGAGGGCTTCGCGCGATTCGTGATGTAGCTCTTCTGCGTTCACCTCCGCACCATTGTTTGGTGGCGGTGCGAGGTGTGTGAAAGCACCGCCGTCGATGCACAAGACCTCCGTCATGTCCGAAACTCTGGTCATCGATCTCTCTTCCTCCATTTCATCATCCTCATCTTCTTCTTACGTCCTTAGCGCGGCCCGGGGAGGTTTGTCACCTTGCCGCTGCTTGGGTTACCGTGGCGCCCTCCCGGGCGGGAAGCTTCTTCGGATCCTCCGCCACCTTTGGGCCTTCTCCTTGTCGCGGCGCTCATATTCACTCTCTGTAGCTCCGCCATCTGCTCAACCTTCTTGCAGCTTGGAGATCGTGGCCCTTGGTGCGATGGATCTTGCAATCTTGCTTGCGAGCCGTCACTGCTTGTCGGCCACCACAGCCTCGCCGAGTCAGCGGCTTTGGCCTTGCGAAGCCGCGCCGTTCTTGGGACTGCTCGGCGACCAGCACATCCTTAGCCTTTCTCTTTACATTGTTACGCCTCCGGTTCTTCCTTGCGGGCGGTGTCCTCTTCAGCATGTCGAGATCATACGCTCCTGCAGTCTCTCGGGTATTTTTCTCCCTCCTCGGCCCGTGCACACTTGTCGGCGAGCATAAAGCCTTGACATCTCCGATCTTACGCCAGCCATCTCCTCCCTTATCCTGCGATTCGCGCGTTCACGATGGAACTTTCTGGTGATGACCCATGGCGGAGGTGGGCGTCTGGGATATTCTTGCACTAGCTGAATCTCTGTATGTACTTGCGCGGGGTTCTCCTCATACGGGCGGCGGATGCAAATCGCTCTCTGGCCATGTGGTTTGTGGCCGCCCGTGAAAGCCTGAGTCCGCCCATGAAGAGATGGAGCTGTCCGGCAAGTGCATGAGCCAATATCGGCGTTGGGCTTGAGCGCCGGGAAGTAGTTAGCGAGGATCTTCTCGTCTCGCCCCAGCCTTTACCGCTATGGTGTAGGCGGCGAGAACTCCGGCGGATGTATCACGCCATCGTACTTCTCGAGCGCGTCGGCGAAGTTCTTAATGCTTGAGCCTTTGGACTTGCCGCAGCTCCGGGTGAGCGAAGCGACCTACGCGTCTGACAAGTCGCTGGTTCCCCTGGCGCATGCATATCGACGGTGGGCCCAGCGTCTTGGTCGGATTAGCGTCGCGCTTCTCTTCTGCGCTCGTCACGGTACGAGCATCTTCGTGTCGTCGTTCTTGGAGAGCGTGGCGTTGATCGCGGCGGAGTTCATGGGTCAAGCGAGCGCCGTGGAGTCGGCGTCGAGGTTGGCCGGTAGTCGGCGACTTGACCTTGAGGCGGGGAGTGCATGGTGGTGCTTTTGGCGGTCTTATCGGTGTCGGCTGCGCTGGCGCCTGCGAAACTTCGGCGTGCTTTCGGTTGCGGGGCTTATCGCCGTTAAGCGAAGCCGATGAGGCTATAAATGGTCATCCTCGATCGTCAATCTTATGTGGCGGAGGTAATCAGCTTGTTGGGCGGGCGGCGCTTCATCTGCGATCTTAGGTGGCGGTGGCAGCTTGGCGGCGCGAGCAGGATGCTTTCGGACTCCCAAGCTGGATTGGAAGGAAGCACACACCCGTCCGGGCGGCCGTACCTCGCTTTCGCGCCCGGCATCTTTGGCGTGCATCTTCTTGAGCGTCCGCGACCCACCAGCAGGGCTTGTTCCAGCGCGAGCACGCAGTGCTAGGGCGCCATGGCGTTGTCGACCACTGCACTTCACAGGAAGGGTGTGGCGTCGTCTGATTCGCCCGATGCTTGCGGGGCCTTGTCTTTGGACTGGTGACGATCACGAGTCCGTCGTGGCGCCCGTCCTCGTCGGCGTCTACTCCACGCCCGTTTGCTCTGCGGCGGTGGTATAATCGGCGTAAACCGGGCGGCCACCTCGAAGCTTCTTCTTTGGTGGCATGTCGATGAAGATCTTGATGTGCGCGGAGACGGATCGGAGTTCGCCTGGCCTCGGCTTCTGGCGCGCAAAAGATGTCGTGTGTGGAGCGAGCACCTATGGGGCAGGGGCCTCTGGTCGGCGAGCCGAGGCGCCTAGAAAGCGGTCGAGGTCGGAACAGCGGAGGCGGGATTTTACCCGGCAGACTCTCCGGAGATAAAACTCCTCTGCTGCTTTGTGTTTG
>JAHHZJ010008467.1:0-18216 GCA_021437245.1 Aegilops speltoides
GCGAGAAAGGAGTTAATCACGAAAGTTCGCCGTATTCTGGTCGACGAGGTTGATGCAGCGACCTTGTGAAGCAAAGGTCGATGGCGGACCAGACTCACGGAGGCGCGGCGCAAGGAAGAAAACGAAGAGGGAAGCGAAGGAAAAGCCGAATGACCCGCCGGTCTTATTTATAAGCGAAAACTAGGTGACAGCGTGAATCGGGGCGGTCATTAAAGAAGGCGCTATAAAGATAAGCTTCAAGATGGCGTCGGGCGGTTCTGATGGACGGAAGCAATGATGTCATGCGGTTTACAATGATGACGGTGACGATCTATTACACAAGAAGATATCCGAGATGCGGGTTTTATCAGGATCGACATGAACCGAGTTCAAATCAATGCAGGGCCTAATGTTGGGGATATTACGCTGGGTGTAAACCCGATGATTGGGCGGGTTAGCTCTGCTAGTGGTGTAGTTATGAAAAGGCCCAAGGCCTATAGTCGGTTTAACGCTTGTGGCCGTGACCGGCTGATGTATGACTTGTATTGTAAGTTAGGAATAGAGAGATACCAGCGGGATCAGTATGAACGGTTGGGATTCTCTAAACAAAAGCGTCACTTCGTGTATATAAGGGGCGACCGGCGCGATTCAAACGAACAACAATAGCTCGAGCCTAGGCGAAGCTTATTTGCTCCTAGCCATCGAGACTACATCAATTCCATCACAACTAGGCGTGGCTTTTACCTTCATCGAAGGGCGAACTAAATATAAACCCTCGTGTCTTTGTGTCCGTTTAACCCCTACAAGTAAACCCGTAGCGATGGCTCCACGACTAAGTCCTCATGCTAGGACATCTGCGTGACAAATCCACGACATGGACCAAATTCTTCACGAGGATCAAATTCCTCAGCTGGATCAAAGTCCTCATATGATTATCATCGTGCTAACAGCTCTTCTCTCTGAGGTAGAGCTAAGGGCTATGAATATGTGCATTATTCTTCAAACCATTATGTTCATAAGTCCTCGAAGAATTACTACGCTTATTCATATGCTTACCTAACCCCTCCTATGCTAAGCGAAATGGTTTGGCATCTTTGCCACCTTTCTCACATGGTGCTTTCATGAGGATGATGAACTCTTTGCCACCCCTCGGATGTGGGCGGTGAAGAAAAGGAACTAATCTCTTCTGCGAGGTCGGAGTCTCGGGCGTGTTCTAACGTCTGAAGAATTTCTTGGGGACACGACAAGATGCACGAAAGGGCCTTGAGCGAATCATGATGAAATGAACTTTCATTTCACCGTCCTCATCTTGCTATATCATTTCTGCTTGATGAAATTCATCGATGAACTTGATATCATATTCTTCTTGATGAAGCATATGAGATTGTAAGTTACACTAATTCATCTGCGGGGATGATCAACCCAAAACCTTGAATGGGTCCTCGATAGTGGATGTACAAATCACATGGTGACAAGAATCTATTGATGGATGCTCTCTTATCACCGTCACCTCTGAAGCATATCATCTTCTTGACAAAGGCAAGAAATCAGTATTGGGTCTTGGTAAGGTTGCTATCTCTAAGGATAAGCACATGGACAAAGTCATACTTGTTGAGTCCTTAGGATACAATCTCATATCGATCTCAATGCTTTGTGATCTTGATATGGTTGTTGTCTTTGGCAAATATCGTTGTGTTGTGATTATGGGCGGCAATTCCAAAGTCTTGAAGGCTTTAGGAGAGAGATCTGTATATTGTTGATTTCTCTGGGACCACAACCAGCCGTGTGTCTTCTTGCAAAAGCTTGCGAGGCTGGCTATGGCATCGACGACTTGGTCATGCGAGGCATGAGGAATTTGAACACGCTTGCGAAGAAGCATGTCATTGGCATTGAGAATGTCAAATTCCTCAAGGATCCTTATACGGAGCATGTGAGGCGGAAAAATGACCAAGGCCAAGCATCCAGTGAAGACTATCATGACCACTACCCGTCCATTGAGATTGCTTCACATGGACCTCTTGGACCTAACCATTATTCATTGTCACTAATGATGCATCTCTATATGGTTTTGTCATTGTTGATGATTATTCTCGATATACATGGGTACATTGTTGCCTTACAAACATGAAGTGCGAGAAGTCTTCAAGCGATTTTCCTCGAGGGCTTGACCAACTTTGGTGTGAAGATCAAGCATATCGAAGTGACAATGGGCGAGTTCAAGAATTCGGTCTTGATGCCTATCTTGATGAACTTGGTATTACTCATGAATTATCGCTCCCTATACTCCTCGTGAGAATGGCGTCGTGGGCGCAAGAACGAACTCTTGTTGAGATGGCTCGCACTATGCTTGATGAATACAAAGCGCCTCGGTAACTTTTGGATTGATGCAATTAATCTTGCCACATCATAAGCAGTTATATCTTCACAAATTCTTCAAGAAGGCGCCTATGAACTCCTCTTGACAAGAAACCCTATGTGAGTTATTTCAAAGTCTTGATTGCTAAATGTTGGATTAGAGATCCTCGGCACAACTCTAAATTTGCACGAAAGCACATGAAGGTTTATGCTTGGTTCTGGAAGGACTCGCACACCTATAGAGTCTTCAACATTGTACTTCACAAGATTGTTGACCTTTGTAGATCTTGCGGTTCGATGAAACTAATGGCTGTAAAGAGCACCTACATACGTGTTAGATGAACGGCACATGAGGATGCTATCAAGCTCAAAACAGCGAGGATGTCATTCCCTTTTGAAGAATCTGCTGAAGAATTCATTCCTATTCATGAAGAGCGTCGGTGATGCACGAAGAACATGATGAGGAAAATGGTCTTTGAAGAAAATCTGATCAAAATCCTCAGCGACAATAACTCATCCAGCGTTGCAAAGAAGTGCAAGTGGATAAGATCATCGATGACATTAGCGCACGAGGTCCTCTCACCGCTCAAAAGCCTCACACTTATCTAACTTTTGTGGGCACTATGCTTTTGTCTCTATCTGAGCCCACTAAGGTAGATGAAGCATTTACGGGCGGGAGTGGATTAGGGCTATGCAAGAAGAATTACATCAATTGAGTTGAACAATGTGCAGAATTGGTAAATCGCCCGAGATCCTCATAAACATAATATCATTGGCACAAAGTGGATCTACACAACAAGCAAGGCGAAAATGGCCTTGTGGTGAGGAATAAAAGCACGACTAGTAGCTCAAGGCTACACAGGTTGAAGAATTGATTTGATGAAACTTTTTTGTTGCTAGACTTGAAGCTATTCGCATTTACTTGCCTATGCTAACCATCATGATATCATCTTATATCAAATGGATGTGAAAAGTGCATTCCTCAATGGTAAGCTTGAGGAAGAAGTATATGTTGCTCAACCCCGGTTTTGAAGATCCCAAGAATCTGACAAAGTCTTGAGACTCAATAAGGCTCTCTATGGCCTCAAGCAAGCCCCTCGGGGTGGTATGACACATTGAAGGAATTCTTAGTGAAGAATGGCTTCACACAGTTCACTTGACCCTACTCTCTTTACTAAATCATATGATGGTGAAGCTGTTTGTGTGCCAAATATATGTTGATGATATTATCTTTGGTTGTACTAACCAACGTCTGATGATAATTGCCTATATGGTGAGTGAAGAATATCAAATGTCTATGATGGGAGAGTTGAAATTCTTCTTAGGTCTTCAAATTAAATCGGGGCGCAATAGCATATTCATATCTCGGGAGAAATACCTCAAAAGATGTCTTGAGGAAATTCGGCATGCAAGATTGCAAGGCATCAAAATTCCTATGCCCACAAATGGCCATCTATGCCTTGATGAAAATGGTGACTTGATCACAAGGTATACCGCTCCATGATTGGTTCTTTATTGTACTTATGTGCATCTAGGCGGATATAATGCTTAGTGTTTGCATGTGCCCGATTTCAAGCTACAGAAGGAATCACACCATAAAGTGTGAAGCATATTCTTGATATCTAGCTCACACACCAACACTAGGATTATGGTACCCCAAGGGCTCTGCTTTTGATCTCATTGGATATTACGACTCGACTATCTTTGGTGATCGTGTGGACCATGAAGTCAACATCGCTTTTGTCATTTCCTCGACGATCTTTAGTGCATTGGTCCTCGAAGAAAGCAGGCGTGTATCCTTGTCTCTCTGCTGAAGCTGAATACATTCTTCTTTGGCTCATCTTGCTCAGCTGCTTTGGATGAAGCAAACCCTCAAGGGCTGTGGCGTCAGCGTGAAGAATGTGCCTCTCTCTGCGACAATGAAAGTGCCATCAAGATTGCTCACAACCAGTTCGGCACTTTCGAAGACTAAGCACATCAGTTAAATCATCATTTTCTTCGTGATCATGTGTTGAAGGCGATATCTCCATCGAGCATGTGAGGCGAACGGCATAGGCGATATCTTCACTAAGCCCTTGGATGAGAAGAGATTTAGCAAGTTGCGGTGTGAGCTAAATATCTTAGAATCTTACATTTGGGGAACGTTGCGAGAAAATTAAAAATTTTCCTACGGTTTCACCAAGATCCATCTATGAGTTCATCTAAGCAGCGAGTATTGGGAGAGATATAGCATCTACATACCACTTGTAGATCGTGCGTGAAGCTTGCAAGGTGATGATGGAGTCGTACTCGAGCGTGATTGGATCACCGATGTCCAAGTCTGAGCAGACAGGCACCTCCGCGTTCACACTGCGTCAGGGCAGGCAGCGTCTCCTCCGTCTTGATCCAGCAAGGAGGAAGGAGAGGTTGAGGAAGACAGCTCCACCGGCGACGGCAGGCGTGGTGATGGTGGAAGCGATCTCGGCGGGGCTTGCAGCGCCTACGGAGGAGGAGAAGTGTTGGGGAGGGAGGGGCTGCGCCTTGGAGATGGGTATAGCAGCCCCTTCCTCCCCCTTTATAGGCCCCCTTGGGAGGCGGCCTGAGATCCAATCTCCAGGGGGCGTGACCAAAGGTGGAGTGCCCCCAAGCCAGGTGGGCGCCCCCGCCTAGGGTTTCAACCCTAGGCGCGGGGTGGGCCTGAGGCGCACCAGCCCACTATGGGCTGGTTCCCCTCCACTTCAGCCCAGGGACCTTGGGATAGGTGGCCCCACCGGTGGACCCAGGACCCTTCAGGTGGTCAGGTACATTCTTAGGAGACCCGAAACTTTCCGATGGCGAAATACCACTTCCTATATATTATTCTTTACCTCGGACCATTAAAACTCCTCGTGGCGTCGGGATCTCATCAGGACTCGAACAACATTAGAGTAGTCACATACTAGTCTTCCTACTAACCCTAGTGTCAGAACCTTAAGTGTGTAGACCCTCGGGTTGGAGACATCTTGAGACATGACGAGGCGACTCTCGAGCAATAACCAACAGCGGGATCTGGATACCCATGTTGGCTCCCACATGTTCTCGATGATTTCATCGGTTGAACCACGATGTCGAGATTCGATCAAACCACAGTATGCAATTCCCTTTGTCAATTGATGCGTTACTACTTGCGAGACTTCGATCGTCGGTATCCCAATACCTTGTTTGATCTAGTTACCGGCAAGTCACTTTACTTGTCCGTAATGCATGATCCGTAGCCAACACCTTGGTGACTTGAGCTCATTATGATGATGCATTACCGAGTGGCCCGAGAGATACCTCTCCGTCATACGGGTGACAAATCGATCTCGATCCGTGTCACCCAGAGATACTTTCGGAGATACATAATGCACCTTTATAGTCACCCGATTCGTTGTGGCGTTTGATACACCAAGCACTCCTCGGTGGCAAGGTACACGATCTCATGGTCGAAGGAAGAGATACTTGACATTGGCAAAGCTCTAGCAAGCGAACTACGATCTTTTATGCTATGCTTAGGATTGGGTCTTGTCCATCACATCATTCTCCTAATGATGTGACCCGTTATCAACGACATCCAATGTCCATAGTCGAGGAAACCATGACTATCTGTTGATCTGTGAGCTAGTCGACTAGAGGCTCACTAGGGACATTTGTGGTCTAAGTGTTCACGTGTATTACGATTTCCGGATAATCTGGTTCTAGCATGAACAAAGACAATTATCATGAACATTGAAATATAATAATACTTTTATTATTGCCTCTAGGGCATATTTCAATGATCTCCACTTGCACTAGAGTCACCAATCTAGTTACATTGTGATGAATCGAACACCCATAGAGTTACGGTGTTGATCATGTTTTGCCTGTGAGAGAGGTTTAGTCAGCGGATCTGCGACATTCGGATCCGTGTGCACTTTGCAAATCTCTATGTCTCCATCTTGAACATTTTCGCGGATGGAGTTGAAGCGGCGCTTGATGTGCTGGTCTTCTTGTGAAACACAGGATCCTTGGCTAGAAGCGATAGCTCGGTGTTGTCCACGGAAGAGTTTGATCGACCCGAGCGCATTGGGTATGACTCCTAGGTGGGTGATGAACTCCTTCACCCAAATCGCTTCATCGCTGCCTCCAGGGCTGCCATGTACTCCGCTTCACCGTAGATCCTGCATACGGCGCTCTCCTTGCGGTTTACGCAGCTCTTGCTCCACCATTCAACATATACGTATCCGGTTTGTGACTTAGAGTCATCGGATCTGGGTCGAAGCTAAGCGTCAGCGTAACCCTGCGACGAGCTCTTCGTCTCCTCCATAAGCGAAACATGTCCTTTGTCCTTTTGGTGCTTCGGGATATTCTTGACCGCTGTCGGTGTTCCTTGCGGGATTACTTTGGTATCTTGCAACCAAACTTACGGCAAGGTTTACATCAGTGCGGTACACAGCATGGCATACATAATAGATCCTATGGCTGAAGCATGGGGATGACACTCATCTCTTCTTTATCTTTTGCCGTGGTGGGTGGTAGTGAGCTCAATCTTACACCTTGTAACATAGGCAAGAACCCTTCTTGGACTGATCCATTTGAACCTCTTCAAAATCTTATCAAGTATGTGCTTTGTGAAAGACCTATGAGGCGTCTCGATCTATCTCTATAGATCTTGATGCCTAATATATAAGACTTCTCCAAGGTCCTTCATTGAAAAACACTTGTTCAAGTAGGCCTTAATGCTGTCGAAATTTCGTATCATTTCCCATCAAGAGTATGTCATCTACATATAATATGAGAAATGCTCTGAGCTCCCACTCACTTTCTTGTAAACAGGGCTTCTCCATAAGTGCATAAACCCAAACACTTTGATCATCTCATCAAGCGAATGTTTCCAACTCCAAGATGCTTGCACCAGCCCATAAATGGATCGCTGGAGCTTGCATACTTTATTAGTGTTCTTAGGATCGACAAAACCTTCCATTGCATCATATCACAGTTCTTCCTTAAGATGCCGTTAAGGAATGCCGTTTTGGCGTCCATCGCCATATCTCATAATCATAGTATGCGGCAATTGCTAACATGATTGAGACGGACTTCACTTACGCTACGGGAGAGAATGTCTCGTCGTAGTCGATCCCTTGAACTTGTCGATAACCCTTAGCGACAAGTCGAGCTTATAGATGGTAACATTACCATCGCGTCCGTCTTCTTCTTAAAATCCATTTGTTTTCTATAAGCTCGCCGATCATGAACAAAATCTGTCAAAGTCCATACTTTGTTTTCATACATGGATTCTATCTCGGTTTCATGGCTTCAAGCCATTTGTTGGAATCGGGCCGCCATCGCTTCTTCATAGTTCGAAGGTTCATTGTTGTCTAACAACATGATTTCCATAACGAGGGTTGCCGTACCATTACAGTGCGTGTCCTTGTGGACCTTGAGGTTGATAGCAACTTGATCCAGTACCTTGATCATCATCATTGTTTTCCTCTTGGTGGCGTGGGCATCACGAGGCGGTTTCTGCGTTGCACCACTTTCCGTTCGAGGTAGTACTTCATCGAGTTCTACTTTCCTCCACTTACTTATTTGAAGAAACTCTTTTCGAGAAGCATCCGTTCTTGGCAACAAAGATCTTGCCTTGGATCTTAAGTAGAAGGTATACCGACGGTTTCCTTAGGGTATCCTATGAATCGCATTTTTCGACTTGGGTTCGAGCTTTTCGGGTTGAAGTTTCTTGACATAAGCATCGCATCCCCAAACTTTTAGAAGCGTGACTTAGGTTTCTTCCCAAACCATAATTCATACGGTGTCGTCTCAGATTTAGGCGGTGCCCTATTTAAAGTGAATGTAGGCGTCTCTAGGCGTATCCCCAAAATGATAGCGGTAAATCGGTAGAGACATCATAGACCGCACCATATCCAATAGAGTGCGATTCTGACGTTCGGACACACCGTTTATTTGAGGTGTTCGGTAGGCGTGAGTTGTGAAACGATTCCACATTTCCTTAAGTGTGTACCAAATTCGTGACTTAAGTATTCTCCTCCACGATCGATCGTAGGAACTTTATCTTTCGGTCCGTTGATTCTCCACCTCACTCTGAAATTCCTTGAACTTTTCAAAGTCTCAGGACTTGTGTTTCATTAAGTAGACATACCCATATCTACTCAAGTCATCGGTGAGAGTGAGAACATAACGATATCCTCCATGAGCCTCAACGCTCATTGGACCGCTTTACATCGGTATGTATGATTTCCAACAAGTTGGTTGCTCGCTCCATTGTTCGGAGAGCGGAGTCTTGGTCATTTTGCCCAAGAGGCATGGTTAGCATGTGTCAAGCGATTCATAATCAAGAGACTCTAAAGTCCATCATCATGGAGCTTCTTCATGCGCTTGACACCAATGTGACCAAGGCGGCGGTGCCACAAGTATGTGGGACTATCGTTATCAACTTTACATCTTTTGGCATCCACACTATGAACATGTGTAATATTACGCTCGAGATTCATTAAGAATAAACCATTGACCATCGGAGCATGACCATAAAACATATCTCTCATATAAATCGAACAACCATTATTCTCGGACTTAAATGAGTAGCCATCTCGCATTAAGCGAGATCCGGATACAATGTTCATGCTCAAACATGGCACTAAATAACAATTATTAAGGTTCAAAACTAATCCGTGGTAGGTAAATGTAGAAGCGTCGTGCCCGTGGCGATCATCGACTCGGAACCATTCAAGCAGCGCATCGTCACCTCGTCCTTCGCGATCTCCGTTTATTCCGCAGCTCTGCTGTGAGTTACAAATGTGAACAGCGGCACGGTATCAAATACCGGGGAGTTACTATGAGTCTTGGTAAGGTACACATCAATTACATGTATATCAAATATACCTTTGGTGTTGCGGCCTTCTTATCCGCTAAGTATTTGGGCGGTTCCGCTTCGGTGACCCTTCCCTTGCAATAAAAGCACTCGGTCTCGGGCTTGGGTCCATTCTTTGACTTCTTCCGTAGCGAGGCTTACGGCGGCAACATCTTTCCGTCCTTCTTGAAGTTCTTCTTACCCTTGCCCTTCTTGAACTTAGTGGTCTTATTGACCATCAACACTTGATGTTCCTTTTTGATTTCAGCCTCTGCTGACTTGACATCGAGAATACTTGAGGAATGGACTTTACCATCCCGCATGTTGTAGTTCATCACAAAGCTCTTGTAGCTTGGTGGGGCGGTTGGAGGATTCTGTCAATGACCGCCTCATCTGGGAGGTTTATGTTCATTTGGGTCATATGGTTGTGCAACGAGACATCTTGAGGATGTGCTCCTTGTGAACTGTTTTCCTCCATCTTACAAGCTGTAGAACTTGTCGGAGACATCATATCTCGACCGGGCATGAGCTTGGAAAACTAGTTTCAGCTCTTGAACATCTCATATGCTCCGTGGTGCTCAAAAGCGCTTTTGGAGCCCGGTTCTAAGCTATAAAGCATGCACGCCTTGAGCGAGGGAGTAATCATCGGCCACGAGTTTGCCAAGCGTTCATAACGTCTTGGTTCTGCAGAGACGAGGAGGGGCACCTAAGCGGTCCTTCTAGGACATATTGTTTCTGGCAGCTATGAGGATGATCCTCGGGTTTGGACCCGTCCGTATAGTTCTTGCCATCATCTTTCGACTTGGTTTTCTCTAGGAGCGTTGAAGTTCATGTTGACATTAGCGTTGGCCATTGATCTACAAGACATATTTGCAAGGTTTTAGACTAAGTTCATGATAATAAAGTTCTAATCAAAATTATGAACTCCCACTTAGATTAGACATCCCTCTAGTCATCTAAGTGTTACGATCCGAGTCGACTAGCCCGTGTCCGATCATCATGTGAGGCGGACTAGTCATCGTCGATGAACATCTTCATGTTGATCGTATCTTCCATCGACTTCGTGTTCGACCTTCGGTCTCCGTGTTAGAGGCCATATGCGCACATGCTAGGCTCGTCAAGTTAACCCTAAGTGTTTTATTTGTGTAAATCATCTTACACCGTTGTATGTGAGCGTAGAATCCATCACCCGATCATCACGTGGTGCTTAGAAGCGACGAACTGTAGCAGCGGTGCACAATTAGGGAGAACACTTCTTGAAATTTTGTAAGGATCATCTTATTTACTACCGCGGCTTCTAAGTAAACAAGATGCATAAACATAATAAACATCACATGCAATTATATAGTTGTGACATGATATGGCCAATATCATAAAGCTCCATTGATCTCCATCTTGAGGCTCCATGATCATCTTGTCACGACTTGACACCATGATCTCCATCATCATGATCTCCATCATCGTGTCTTCATGAAGTTGTCACGTGAGCGACTACTTCTACTTCGATGACTAAGCGTTTAGCAATGAAGTAAAGTAGTTTACATGGCGTTCTTCAATGACACGCAGGTCATACAAAAATAAAGACAACTCCTATGGCTCCTGCCGGTTGTCATACTCATCGACATGCAAGTCGTGAATCCTATTACAAGAACATGATCTCATACATCACAATTCATCATTCATCACAACCGGCCATATCCATCACTTGATCAATCAGCTGCAAAAACAAGTTAGGCGTCCTCTAATTGTTGTTGCATCTTTTCTGATAATTCGATTGGGTTCTAGCAAACGTTTTCTTACCTCGAATCACCTGGCGTGATTTTGTCAACTTCTATTTACCCTTCATAAGGGCCTTGTTCATCGAATCGCTCCAACTAAAGTGGGAGAGCGGACACCCGCCAGACCACCTTATGCAACTAGTGCATGTCGATCGGTGGAACCGGTCTCACGTAAGCGTCGTGTAAGGTTGGTCGGGCGCTTCATCCCACAATACCGTTGAGCAAGAAAAAAAGACTAGTAGAGGCAAGTAAGATGACAAGATCAGCGCCCACAACAAATTGTGTTCTACTCGTGCATTAGAGAACTACATAGACCTAGCTCATGATGCCCTTTGTTGGGGAGCGTTGCGAAAATTAAAATTTTCCTCTGGTTTCACCAAGATCCATCTATGAGTTCATCTAAGCAGCGAGTATTGGGAGAGATAGCATCTACATACCACTTGTAGATCGCATGCGAGAAGCTTGCAAGGTGATGATGGAGTCGTACTCGAGCGTGATTCGGATCACCGATGTCCAAGTCTTTGAGCGGACAGCACCTCCGCGTTCAACACGTGCAGAGACGGCGGCGTCTCCTCCGTCTTGATCCAGCAAGGAGGAAGGAGAGGTTGAAGACAGCTCCACCAGCCACTGACTGGCATGGTGATGGTGGAGAAGCGATACTCAAGCGGGGCCGCCCAGCGCCTACGGAGGAGGAGAGTGTTGGGGAGGAGGGAGCTGCGCCTTGGAGATGGTTGCAGCCTTCTCCCCCCTTTATATAGGCCCCTTGGGGGCGCCCGGCCTGAGATCCAATCTCCAAGGCGGCGGCCAAGGTGGAGTGCCCCCAAGCCAAGTGGGCGCCCCCCGCTAGGGTTTCAACCCTAGGCGCGAGGTGGGCCTAGAGGCGCACCAGCCCACTATGGGCTGGTTCCCTCCCACTTCAGCCCAGGGCCCTCCGGGATAGGTGGCCCCACCGTGTGGACCCAGGGACCCTTAGGTGGTCGATTACATTCTGGAGACCCAAAACTTTCCGATGGCGAAATACCACTTCCTATATATTATTCTTTACCTCCGGACCATTCCGAAACTCCTCGTGGCGTCCGGGATCTCATCAGGACTCGAACAACATTCGGTAGTCATACTAGTCTTCCTACTAACCTAAGCGTCAAGAACCTTAAGTGTGTAGACCCTACGGGTTGGGAGACATCTTGAACATGATGAGAGCGACTCTCGAGCAATAACCAAGCGGGATCACGGATACCCATGTTGGCTCCCACATGTTCTCGATGATTTCATCGGTTGAACCACGATGTCGAGATTCGATCAAACCCATATGCAATTCCTTTGTCAATCGATGCGTTACTGCGAGACTTCGATCGTCGGTATCCCAATACCTTGTTGTAGGATCGTTGAAGGTAAGAGTGTCTAGAGGGGGTGATTAGACTACTCGACAAGATAAAGATTATGCCTTTTGATTAGAACAAGTTTTGGCAAGTTCACAATGGAGATCAAGTCAAGCATCATGCATACAAGTCAAGTAACATACTACATGCAATTCTAGAGTATGGGCAGCGGAGTAAATTGCACAAGTAGTAAAGGAGAGGTGGAGAGAACAAGCGCAATTTGGAACACGGAGATTTTCTCGTGGTTCGATAGGTGGTGCTATCGTCAATCACGTTGATGGAACTTCAACCACGGAGATAGCAGCTGCGAGAGTCCACGGAGGCCCCACCCACGAAGGGTCCACGAAGAAGCAACCTTGTCTATGCCATCAAGGCCTCGTCCACGGAGGACTAGCCTTACTCGGGTAGATCTTCACGAAGTAAGCGATCTCCTTGCCCTTACAAACTTCTTGGTTCAACTCCACATCTTGTGGGCTCCCAGCGACACCTAACCAATCTAGGAGGCACCACCCTCCAAAAGGTAATAGATGGTGTTGGTGATGATGAACTCCTTGCTCTTGTGCTTCAAATGATAATCTCCCCAACACTCAACTCTCCTCACTGATTTGGCTGTGGTGGAAGAAAGGATTGAGTGGAAAGCAACTTGGGAAGGCTAGAAATCAAGTTTCATATGGTGGGAGTGGAGCAACTTGATCTCAACACAAGGGTAGGTAGTTTCTTCTCGGAAATGTAAGGTAGGAGTGGTAGTTCTTTTCGATGGCTCTCTCCACGAATGAAGAGGAGGTGGAGGGTATTTATAGCCTCCACAAAATCCAACCGTTACACACATTTGACCAATCTCGTCGGACCGAAGTTGACAACTCGGTGAGACCGAAAGTTCAAATCTTGTGAGCGTTGGGATTTCGGTGGGACCGAAAATACAATCTCGGTTAGTCCGATTCTTCCAAAGACTAGGGTTTGCCATTCTCGGTGGGACCGACTTCATCATCTCGGTGACACGATTTGAGTCTGAAGGATTCTGAAGGTTGGCAACACTAGTTTGGTGAGACCGAGTTTGGAATCGGAAAATCCGAAATTTCTAGGGTTTGGCTATATGGTAAGGTGGTTCATCTCGGTGTGGTGAGTTTATGGAATCGGTGGGACCGAGATTACTTATGAGTATATGTTGGAATGAAAGATTGCTGATAGTTTGGGAGATAGATCACTAAGCACTTTGAGACAGATCATTATCACAACCTCATCCCCTTTTAATAGTATTGGCTTTCCTATGGACTCAATGTGATCTTGGATCACTAAACCAAAATGGAGTCTTGAGCTTTTGCCAATGCTTTCCTTAGCATCCTAAGGGTCCACCTTTCGATCCTTTTGCCATGCGAGTGATTGACTTTCTGAAATATACTTGATAAAAGCATTAGTCCAACCACAAAGTATGTTGTCATTAATTACCAAAACCACCCGAGGGAGCAAATGTGCTTTCAATCTCCCCTTTTGGTAATTGATGGCAACACTAAAGATATCAAAGCTTCTTTGAAATAAAGAGCGAATTATCACTAAAGCTTTGACAAACATGTAGTACAGGCTCCCCTACAAGTGTGCAAGATTTTCATAGATTATGGTTTTGGACTACCACAAGCACACATGAGAGAAAAGCAAGATGTGCTACATGCAGCAGCTATATGCATCGAGGCAGATGAGGATAAGTGAGAGATGATGCATATGTGCATGGTGATTTCTTGCAAACAAATATTCACAAGCAAGTCACCATCATGCACATTCGCAAGATGCATATACTTACCTTGAAGTTCCTTGGCATTGTACACGAAGAAATAAGCTTGAGAAAACAAGGTTAGATAACACAAGAGTATTTCTTCAACCAACAACAAGAACATCAAGAGTACCAAGCCAGGGATGACATGTATAAAGAGTGTCTCATGATGAGCACTAGCTTGAATCGACAAACATGTCTCCAAGACTAAAAGATTTTCAATGAGCTCACGAGATTTTGCTTTTCATAAGATACCAATTGTGCTTTTGAGAAGATACCAATTGTGAGAGCAAAAGCAAAATCAAAAGAATAATGCCAAATGTATTATCACATTGAAATATGGCAAAGCTTTGATGTGATCCTCTCCCCTTAAGGTAAGATTGTTCTTCTTCTCCTTTAAATCTTCTCTTCTCCCTTATCTTCAATCTCCCCTAGGCTCCCCTAAATCTTCTCCCCTTTGACATCAAGTGCGAAAAGGACGAGTAAACTAGGAAGGTCGGGAAAGATGGAAGGAAGAGGTGGGATCATAAGAATCTGGCGAGCAAACTAAGTATCATGAGAATAAATCATTTAGTTGAGCTGCGAGAAGATGTTATCTGGTGAATGTAAATCGGTGACACGAATTAATATGGATCGGTGAGTCAGAAAGTCGAGAGACTTAAGGCAGATCCTTTTGGTCGACCGAAATATTTAAATCGGTGGCCTTGAGTTTAATTCAAGGAAATATAGAAATAATTCAGCTCACTTTGCAAGAAATGCTTCAAAATATTTGCAATGAATTTGTAAAGGATTTTCAATGAATTGATCGAGCAAAAGGTATTCACAAGACAGGAAGAAATAGAAATGAAAAGATTGCTAGATGAAGTTTTTTTAAATAAATAAGAAATCTCAATGAAAGAGCATAAGAGAAGACAAAAAAACTCCAAAACATATGTACTTCATCTAGATGAGAATTGTGACAAAGTCACCTATGTTTGAGTATATTGACTTAGGAGTCAAATGAGAACATTTGATCATAGGTCATACTCATCGTTTAAGCTCAAAATGGGGTTGCCATTTTGATTAAGCATTTGATGTAATCACATCTTTTGAAGCTGCTTGTACTCATGACTTTGAGCAAAGCTCCTTCAAGATGTGAAAAACATACTTGGGCTTGTTGTTGCTTGTACTCATGTAGGTGAACTTGATGTTGATGCTCATAGAATGTGAAGTTGGAGCACCATTTCCAATTGTATAGTTCATCTTCCTACATGGGTTAGGCAAGCAAGGAAATACTCAAGAATATCCAAGATGACATGAGTGAAGTACTAGATGTATAAGGTGTCAAAAGGATATGTGGAATTTTGTTCCTTGAACTCAACATCCCAAGAGCTAGATACTTGGTCAATGACAAGATTACTCATGATTTGAGTGTGTGGTAATCTTGTAGAATGAACCATCAAAGTACCTGCAAGGAGTTAGATGCAATACAAGGGGCAAATGTGTCCAAGACATATGATCATCATCATAAGAAATATCAAGGATTAGTCAATTAGGCTCATGCCTTGCATGCATCAATGGAGTTTTCACTCCAGTTTGAAGCATCAATGATGTTCAACTCACTCCTTAGCGACAAAACACTTTCTCATCAAGTGGTTTTGTAAAGATATCTACCAAGCTGTTTGTCGTCTGAACATGCTTAAGATCGATGTCACCCTTAGCAATGTGATCACGAATAAAATGGTGGCGAACTTCAATGTGTTTCGTGCGAGAGTGTTGCGGGATTGTGTCAATCTTAATCGCACTCTCATTGTCACAAAGCAAAGGAACATGTCTCGCATGTATCCCATAATCTTTAAGCGTTTGTGTCATCCATAGCGGCTGAGCACAACAGAACCAGCACAATATATTACCTTGGCGGTAGATAATAATGATAGAATTTTGTTTCTTGGATGACCAAGATACAAGGGATCGACGAGAAGATTGACACGTTCGAAGTTGACTTTCTATCAATCCTGTCTCGGCATAGTCAAGTCGGAATAGCCAACAAGATCGAAAGAGGCCCTCTTGGGATACCAAATGCCAAAGTTAGGTGTGTGTATCAAATATCTCACAATTCTTTTAACAGCTTTAAGATGACATTCTTTAGGGGCTGCTTGATATCGAGCACACATGCATACACTCAACATTATGTCGGGACGAGAAGCACGGAGATATAGTAGAGAACCAATCATGGATCGATAAACCTTTTGATCAACAGGTTCTCCATCTTTAGTCAAGTCATTATGTCCACTAGTAGGCATGGGGTTTCATACCTTTGCTTTCTTGCATGTTGAACTTCTTGAAGAGATCCTTGGTGTACTTTGTTTGTGAGACAAAAGTACCCTCCTTAGATTGCTTGATTTGCAACAAGGAAGAATTTGAGTTCACTCATCATGGACATCTCATACTTCTCCGACATAAGCTTTCCAAACTTCTCACTAAAATGAGGTTAGTTGAACCAAGATAATATCATCAACATATATTTGGCACACAAATAGTTCACCATCAACCCTTTTTGTGAATAGCGTTGAGTCTATTTTCCAATCTCAAATCCTTTTCAAGAAGAAAGCTAGTTAAGCATTTGTACCAAGCTCTAGGAGCTTGTTTAAGACCATAAAGAGCTTTGTGCAATTTGTAAACATGATTAGGCTTTTAGGATTCACAAATCCGGAGGTTGTTTCTAAATACTTCCTCCTCAATTTCACCATTTAGGAAAGCACTTTTAATGTCCATTTGATAGAGTAATATCATGGTGGTTGGCATAAGCAAGAAGAATCGAATGGACTCAAGTCTAGCAGCAGGGCATAGGTCTCACCATAGTCCATACCTTGACTTGTGTGTAACCTTGTGCTCTGAGGCGAGCCTTGTTGCGGATGACTTGTCCATCTTCATCTTGCTTGTTCGAAACACCCATTTGGTTCCAATAGCGTTTTGGTCATCATTGGGCTTCTCTACCAAAGTCAAGCGTTGTTCCTCTCGAAGTTGTGTAGCTCTTCGTGCATAGCGTTCACCCAATCCGGGTCTTCAAGCGCTTCTTCTACCTTCATAGGTTCAAGACTAGAAATAAATGAGTAATGCTCACAAAAGTTAGCTAAGCGAGTTTTAGGCGAGTAATTCTCCGGTCGATGTCATTCATCATTTGTTCCACGGGATGATTCTTCTTGACTCTTGCTCGAACTCGAGATAGCTTTTGTTGTGGTCATGTTGAGCTTCCTCATCATCCTCATCTTCCTCTTCTTCTTCATTGTTGTTGGTGTTGTCTTGAGGTGGTGGAGAAGGAGGTTGTGGTGGATCTTCTTGCGCACTTCCTCATCTTGGTGAGTTCCACTTGTGGGCGCCTCCATGTTGCCTTGAGTTCATCTCTTGCGTGAGTAGGGGGCTCCACATATGTAGATGAGGTACTCTCCTTCACTTCCATGGGACGGATCTTTCCAATGGATAAGTCTTGAATGGCTTCGATGGGTCCTTGTCTCCTACATCAATAGGCATTTGCTCTACTTGCGAGCCATTAGATTCATCAAACTTCACATCTACCGTCTCTTCAACCTTTGGGTGAAATTATTGTGAACCACGGTAGGTGTGGAATTTGATCCATAACAGGAAAATCCTTCATGAGTTTTAGGAGCAAATTTAGACCCGACGATGCTTATCAAGGATATAGCATTTTGAACCAAAGACACGAAAGTATCCCACTTGGGGTTTGTTACGGTGAGGAGCTCGTATGAAGTCTTGCCGAGGAGCTTGTGAAGATAGAGCTGTTGATAGCATGACAAAGTTGTCTCGGCGGCTTCACCCAAATGTTTGGTGTCTTGTATTCATCAAGCATCGTTCTCGCCATCTCAATGGCGTTCGGTTCTTCCTCTCAACAACTCCATTTTGTTGAGGAGTATATAACCGAGAACTCATGTAGAATCCCTTCCTCATCGAAAAAAGAGTCCACATGGCGTTCTTGAACTCCGTTCCATTGTCGCTCGAACTTTCTTGATCTTCACCTCAAATTGATTTTGGGCCTTTCGGCATAGGTTTTGAAGATTCTCTGAACCTGTGACTTGTCATCAAGGAAAAATACCCACGTAAATCTGGAATAATCATCAACAA
>JAHHZJ010008469.1:0-42901 GCA_021437245.1 Aegilops speltoides
GGATTAATGCCATCTGCGCTTAGACCAAACCATCACGTTCCTTGCATCACACATAAAATCCTCCCATTTTCTCTCGATTTTTTCTCCACTGCGACGACCGATGGTGGGTACTCTCAACTTCCCATCTTTCTTCGGTCTTCTCTGTGCCATCCCATCGACTTGGCATGCTCTTTGTTCGAAACAAAATTTTCAACCGTGGTATTATAGGGCATACCACATCACCTTAGCAGGAATCTTCTTTACAGGAGCTTGCCCTCGATATTACCGGAGTCATCGCGGCTGATCTTATAAGCGCAATACAGCGCATCACGGGCACATGTCGGGATCCTCGTAGTCACATGGTAGAGGATGCACTCATTAGAGGCATTGACCGTCTCCAGCGTATCTATAATTTATGAAGCATTCATGCTATATTATTATGTGTTTTGGTTGTTACTGAGCTTTATTGTACACTTTTATATATTATTTTGGGACTAACCTATTAACGGAGGCCCAACCCATATTGATTTTATTGCCTATTTCAACATTTTGAAGAAAAGGAATATCAACGAGTCCAAGCGGAATAAAACCTTCCGGGCGTTATTTTTGGAGCAGAAGCAATCCGAGGAGCTTGGAGTACAAGCGAGGGATGTTTCGAAGAAGCCCACGAGATAGAGGCGCCCACCCCACTGGTAGCGCCCTCCACCCTCGTGGGCCCCTCGAGCTCCCAGACCAACTTCTTTCGCCTATATATTCCCATATACCCTAAAACCATCGAAGGACACAATAGATCGGGAGTTCACGCCGCATAGCCTCGTAGCCACCAAAAACCTCTTGGGAGCCTATTTGGCACCTACTTGGGAGGAATCCATCACGGTGGCCATCTTCATCATCCGGCGCTCTCCATGGCGAGGAGGAGTGGAGTTCACCCTCGGGGCTGAGGGTATGTACCGATAGCTATGTGTTTGATCTCTCTCTCTCTCTCTCTCTCTCGTGTTCTCTCTATAGCGCGATCTTGATGTATCCACGAGCTTTGCTATTATAGTAGGATCTTATGATGTTTCTCCCCTCTACTTTCTTGTGATGAATTGAGTTTTCCCTTTAAGTTATCTTATCGGATTGAGTCTTTAAGGATTTGAGAACACTTGATGTATGTCTTGTCGTTGCTTATCTGTGGTGACAATGGGATATCCAAGATCCACTTGATGGATGTTTTGGTGATCAACTTGCGGGTTCCGCCCATGAACCTATGCATAGGGGTTGCACTGCAGTTTAAATCTTAACTTTCGGTAGAAACTTTTGGGCACTCTTTGAAGTACTTTGTGTTGGTTGAATAGATGAATCTGAGATTGTGTGATGCATATCATATAATCATTCCCACGGATACTTGAGGTGACAATGGAGTATCTAGGTGACATTAGGGTTTTGGTTGATTTGTGTCTTAAGGTGTTATTCTAGTATGAACTCTATGATAGATTGAACGGAAAGAATAGCTTCGTGTTATTTTACTACGGACTCTTGAATAGATTGAGCAGAAAGGATAACTTTGAGGTGGTTTCTTACCCTACCATAATCTCTTCGTTTGTTCTCCGCTATTAGTGGCTTTGGAGTGACTCTTTGTTGCATGTTGAGGGATAGTTATATGATCCAATTATGTTATTATTGTTGAGAGAACTTGCACTAGTGAAAGTATGATCCTTAGGCCTTGTTTCCTACCATTGCAATATCGTTTACGCTCACTTTTATCATTAGTTAATTTGCTGTTTTTATATTTTCATATTACAATAACCTATATCTACCATCCATATTGCACTTGTATCACCATCTCTTGGCGAACTAGTGCACCTATACAATTTACCATTGTATTGGGTGTGTTGGGGACACAAGAGACTCTTTGTTATTTGGTTGCAGGTTGCTTGAGAGAGACCATCTTCATCCTCGCCTCCACAGATTGATAAACCTTATGTCATCCACTTGAGGAATTTTTCTCTGTCCTACAAACCTCTGCACTTGGAGGCCCAACAAACGTCTACAAGAAGAGGTTGTATAGTAGACATCAAGCTCTTTTAAAGCGCCGTTGTGGTGAGTGCTTGAAGGTATATCTTTAGATCTTGCAATCGAATCTTTTTGTTTCTTGTTTTATCACTAGTTTATTTTATAAAAGAAGATTACAAAAATGGAATTGAGTTTGTCATCATCGCCTTCATCTTTTTAATATCTTTCGTGAGAATGATGGAAAGGAAAATTGTGTTCAATTGCTAGAAGAATGCATTAAAATGCTTGGTACTAAATCTTTGAATGATGTTTTTTAGTATGAATTCCTTGAATATCCATGATGCTAATAATATGCAAAGCCACAAGCTTGGGGATGCTATGTTTGATGAAGATGATATTTTTGTCCCCAAGTCTTGATGAGAAAATTTATTATGATGAAAGCATGCCTCCAATTTATGATGATTATATTGATGAAAGTGGGTTTGGAAGAGTGTCAACTTTAGGAAGTAGTGATCCCACTATTTTGGAGGATGTTGAATCTTATTGTGATGAACATGAAAGTGGATTTGTAGAGTGTAAACTGTATTAGTGATGATTCCACTATTTGGAAGAGGTTCCAATTGATTATGAGAACAAAGTTGCTATCTATGATGATTATTGTGATGACTTGTATGCTATTAGGAATAATGATAACCATGAAACTTGTCATCATGATTTTAGTTTTCAATTTGATTATACCTCACATGATAATTATTTGTTGAGTTTACTCCACTACTATTCATGAGAAGAAATTTGCTTATGTGGAGAGTAGTAAATTCTCTATGCAAGTAGATCATGAAAAGAATGCTTTAGGTGCTGGTTATATTGTTGAAGTCATTCATGATGCTATTGAAAATTGTTATGAGGGAGGAACATATGCTTGTAGGAATTGCAATAATGTCAAGTTTCCTCTCTATGTGCTTAAAGTCTTGAAGTTATGCTTGTTTTTACCTTCCTATGCTAGTTGATTATTGTTCCAATAAGTTGTTTGCTCACAAAATCCTATGCATAGGAAGTGGGTTAGAACTTAAATGTGCTAGTCATATGCTTCATGATGCTCTGTTATGTTTCAATTCTTATCTTTTATGTGAGCATCATTGCCATCATCATGCCTAGCTAAAAGGCATTGAAAAGCGCTTGTTGGGAGACAACCCAATATTTATCCTTACTGTTTTTGTGTGTTCAAATGATTATGCTACTGTAGTAATCATGTTTTATAGCTTTGTTTCAATAAAGTGCCAAGTAAGACCTTTAGGATAGCTACGGTGATAGTTGTGTTGATCTGCTGAGAATCAGAAACTTTTGCATCCAGTAAATTAGTTTTTGATAATTCACAGAAACGTGATTTTGATCTGATTATTCTTGTTCTGGATTGGTACACAAATTTCTTAGGACTTCCTAATTTTGTAGGATTTTTGAAGTTCCAGAAGTATACGTTTGATACAGATTACTACTGACTGTTCTGTTTTTGACAGATTCTGTTTTCTATATGTTGTTTACTTATTTTGATGAATCTATGAGTAGTATCAGATTGTATGAACCATAGAGAAGTTGGAATACAGTATATATTACACCAATATGAATTTAGAATGAGTTCATTACAGTACCTAAGTGGTGGTTTTATTTTCTTATACTAGCAGACTTCTGAGTTTTTCATTGAGTTTTGTGTTGTGAAGTTTTCAAGTTTTGGGTAAAGATTCGATGGACTATGGAATAAAGAGTGGCAAGAGCCTAAGCTTGGGGATGCACAAGGCACCCCAAGGTAATATTCAAGGGCGACCAAGAGCCTAAGCTTGGGTATGCCCGGAAGGCATCCCTCTTTAAATCTTCGTTCATCGGTAACTTTACTTGGAGCTATATTTTATTCACCACATGATATGTGTTTTGCTTGGAGGCGTCATTTTATTTTGTTAATATTATCTTCCTGTTATTTAGAATAATGTTTTGCATCTTTAGTTTCAATAAAAATATCAAGGATAGCCTTTACCATGCTTATTTTGCTAGTATACATGTTGCTGTTTGAAAACAGAAAGTTTACGCTGGTGCAAAATTCCCTAGAAAAGTCAGAGAATGATATAATGTTGAAACTTTTTGCATATTGAGATCTGATAAATCTTCTACAGTGTAATATTTTTCTCATAATTTTTGGAGTTAGGGAAGTATAATGAATCTTGCATTCTTTACAGACTATACTGTTTTGGCAGATTGCTGTTATGGTTGCATTGTTTTTGCATGTTTGCTTGTTTAATGGTTCTATTGGAGGATAGGAGTATTAAATATGAAGAGGCATTTAGTATTAAATGTTGAATAATAATTTTAGTGATTTTTACAGTAGAAAATGATAAGGTTTTGCATTGGTTTATACTAACCTATCTCACGAGTTCTTGTTGAGTTTGGTGTGGATGAAGCTTTTTGATAAAGAGAAACACATGATATGAGAGGAATTAAGGAGACACAAAAGTTCAAGCTTGGGGATGCCCAAGGCACCCCAAGATAATATTTCAAAATCTCTCAAGCATCTAAGCTTGGGGATGCCCGTGAGGCATCCACCTTTCTTCTTCAACAACTATCGGTTAGTATCGATTGAGCCTAAGTTTTTGCTTCTTCACATGAGTTGTGCTATCCTTGCAATGTCATATTATTTTGTTTTGCTTGATGTTTGAATAAATACCAAGATCTGAAATTCTTTAATGAGAGAGAGTCTTCGCATAGTTACATAATTTAGCTACTCGTTGATCTTCACTTATATCTTTTTGGAGTAGTTTTTCATTTACTCGTGTGCTTCACTTATATCCTATGAGTAAATTGTTGAGTGAGTTGATTGTCATAAATCTGAAATTATATATGTCTCATTGCTTATCCCATGAGAGTAATGACTTCACATCTAAAAAGTAGAGGTTGTAAATTTATTGAAGGTTAGCAAGCATTGTATTGGTCATTTGAACAATTCATGAAAGAATATTGAAGGAAGAGATTTCACATATAAATATAGTATCTTAGACATCTTTTATAATTGTGAGCACTCATTAAGTATGACATGCTAAAGAGTTGATGTTGGACAAGGAAGACAACGTAATGGGTTATGTTTTCTCACATCTCGGTTAAAGTATATAAAGTGACATTCTTTTGCATTAAGATTTTGTGCATCCAACCATAAGCGCGCAACTGACAACCTCACTTCCCTCTGCGAAGGGCCTATCTTTTACTTTATGTCTTTTACTTTATACCCAAGAGTAAAGGTGATCTTCACCTTTCCCTTTTTCATTTATCCTTTGCCAAGCACCTCGTGTTGGAAAGATCTGATATATATATATCCAATTGGATGTAAGTTAGCATGAACTATTATTGTTGACATCACCCAAAGGTGAATACATTGGAAGTGACACTATAAGCCCTATCTTTCTCGGTGTATGACAAAAACACCATAACCATAAGTATTGCGTGAGTGTTAGCAATTATGGAAGACTATATGATAGTTGAGTATGTGGAGTTTGCTAAATCAAAGCTCTGACATAGACCCTTCCTGAAAATAAGATGAATTGTAATTGTTTGATAACTGAGAATGAAGTTTGCTAGTTTTCAAGAAAGTTTATGGTCTATGCTTTAATATGTGAATAGCTTGTTACTTGATGTTGAGAAGTTTTATGAGATGAACTACTGTTATGACATATAATCATGCTAGGAAAAGTGATTGAAATTATCATTTATCAAACTTGTGCACCTGCTAGCATTCACACTTCATAAATTCTTTCTTTTATCATTTACCTACTCGAGGACAAGCGAGGAATTAAGCTTGGGGATCTTGTCGTCTCCAACGTATCTATAATTTATAAACATTCATGCTATATTATTATGTGTTTTGGTGGTTTCTGGGCTTTATTATACACTTTTATATTATTTTTGGGACTAACCTATTGAAAGGCCCAGCCCATATTGTTGTTTTATTGCCTATTTGATGTTTTGAAGAAAAGGAATATCAAGCGAGTCCAAGCGGAATAAAACAACCTTGAGGCGTTATTTTTGGGCAGGAAGCAATCCAGGGAGCTTGGAGTACAAGCGGGGAAGCTTGAGGAAGCCACAAGATAGAAGCGCGCCCTCCACCTTCGTGGGCCCCTCGAGGCTCCCAGAGCCGACTTCTTTCACCTATATATTCCCATATACCCTAAAACCATCGAAGGACACAATAGATCGGGAGTTCCGCCACGCAAGCCTCTGTAGCCACCAAAACCTCTCGGAGCCCGTTCAGGCACCCACCGGAGGAGGAATCCATCACCGGTGGCCATCTTCATCATCCAGCGCTCTCCATGACAAGGAGGAGTAGTTCACCCTTGGGGCTGAGGGTATGTACCAGTAGCTATGTGTTTGATCTATCTCTCTTGTGTTCTCTCTATTGGCACGATCTTGATGTATTGCGAGCTTTGCTATTATAGTTGGATTTTATGATGTTTCTCCCCCCTCTACTCTCTTGTGATGAATTGAGTTTTCCCTTTGAAGTTATCTTATCGGATTGAGTCTTTAAGGATTTGAGAACACTTGATGTATGTCTTGCCGTGCTGTATACTGTGGTGACAATGAGATATCAGTGATCCACTTGATGTATGTTTTGGTGATCAACTTGCGGGTTCCGCCATGAACCTATGCATAGGGGTTGGCACACGTTTTCATCTTGACTCTCTGGTAGAAACTTTGGGGCACTATTTGACGTACTTTGTGTTGGTTGAATAGATGAATCTGAGATTGTGTGATGCATATCGTATAATCATGCCCACGGATACTTGAGGTGACAATGGAGTATCTAGGTGACATTAGGGTTTTGGTTGATTTGTGTCTTAAGGTGTTATTCTAGTATGAACTCTATGATAGATTGAGCGGAAAGAATAGCTTCGTGTTATTTTACTACGGACTCTTGAATAGATTGGCGAGAAAGGATAACTTTGAGGTGGTTTCTTACCCTACCATAATCTCTTCGTTTGTTCTCCGCTATTAGTGGCTTTGGAGTGACTCTTTGTTGCATGTTGAGGGATAGTTATATGATCCAATTATGTTATTATTCTTGAGAGAACTTGCACTAGTGAAAGTATGAACCTTAGGCCTTGTTTCCTACCATTGCAATACCGTTTATGCTCACTTTTATCATTAGTTACCTTGCTGTTTTTATATTTTCAGATTACAAAAACCTATATCTACCATCCATATTGCACTTGTATCACCATCTCTTAGCTGAACTAGTGCACCTATACAATTACCATTGTATTGGGTGTGTTGGGGACACAAGAGACTCTTTGTTATTTGGTTGCGGGTTGCTTGAGAGACCATCTTCATCCTCGCCTCCATGGATTGATAAACCTTAGGTCATCCACTTGAGGAAATTTACTCTTGTCCTACAAACCTCTGCACTTGGAGGCCCAACAACGTCTACAAGAAGAAGGTTGTGTAGTAGACATCGAGGCATTCATGTATCTTCGCACCTCTAATCCTAGAGGCGAATATAACTTCTTTAACCCGTATGTACTCTCGGGCGAATCGTTGTCCTTTGGAAGCATCTTCTTTAACATTATCGGCAGCTTTTCCAAATCTCTTGTGGATACACCATCCTCTGCCTTCCATTGCAATAATTCGGTGTGGTGCCCAGCTTTTCTTGTCGACCGCCAATTTGGGTACAACAATTTCTTGTGATCCTCTAACATGCGCTGCAACTTCTTCTTCTCCTTTTCACTTGCCTTGATTTATCTTTGCATCGGCAATGGCCCGACCTAGATCATCGTTGGGCTCATCGATGCCTCTTCTTCACTTCTTCCCGCATTGCTGGCTCACCTTCTTCCCCATTGTTGTACCATCGTATTCGGGGAACCCATGGTGAGGATATCTGTTATCGTCCTCTTCTTCTTCATTGTCTTCCATCATAACCCCTCTTTCTCCGTGCTTGGTCCAAACATTATAGTGGGGCATGAAACTGGACTCAAACAGGTGGATGTGAATGGTTCTTGACTTAGAGTAATTCAGATCATTCTTACAATTAGCACATGGACAAGGCATAAAACCATCCGCCCGCTTGTTTGCCTCGACCACAGCGAGAAAAGTATCTACGCCATTAATGAGCGAGGAGAGCATTGGTCATTGTACATCCATTGCGGTTCATCTTCATTTACGGCACCGTAAAGACCAATTAATACAAGTTCATACAACACTTATTCTCATAAAACAACATACAAATAACTCTCTAGCTAAAGCATTAAAATGCAACAACAAATGCGATCAAGATTGCAACTAACATAATAATTGATCCAACAGCATAATGATACCAAGCCTCACTATCGATGGCATATTTTATAATCTTTGTAATCTTCAGCGCATTTTCTCCATCTTGATCTTGTGATCATCGAGGACATCGGCAACATGCAACTCAATTCCATCTTCTCCCCTCAATTATTTTCAATTTTTCTTTCAAATACTCGTTTCTCTTTTCAACTAAATTTAACCTCTCGACAATAGGGTCCGTTGGAATTTCTGGTTCACATACCTCCTAGATAAAATATCTATATCAACTTGATGGGCATAATTTGTCATAAACCGAAATGCAACAAATAGTTATACAAGAGAATATACCACATCCGAAACATAACACGGGCCGAGGGCCGGCGAGGGGCGGATATCAAAACCATGGCACTATGTATAACGAACAATATGCGGGTAAGATAACTATACAAGTAGCTATATATCTAAATAACACAAACATGATATTTTTCTTATATTAAAAGATAAGAACAAGAGGCTCACCACAAGGTGGTGCGAGGCGACAGAGGCAGTCTTGACGATCGATGGTGGTTAGGGCCGGCGGCAGGGAAGGCACTAAGTAAACCACACCCATATGCAAAACTAAGAGTTATTTTGACCTCAAATTGCATATAAATCAAATAAACTACAACATATAATTAATTCCTCCCAAACTAAAACCCACAAATCACTATACTTATAGAGCATTGCAAGAGCTAATGTAGCAATGAGAGATGAAAGGATAGAGTTTCCAACCTTTGGGATCACTTGGATGGATGGGGTCTGTCGATGTCAAAACCGGCGGATCTCGAGTAGGGGTCCCAGGCTGTGCGTCTAGGCGGATGGTAGCAGGAGACAAGGGACACAATGTTTTTACCGAGTTCGGGCCCTCTCGATGGAGGTAAAACCCTCGTCACCTTGATTAATATTGATGATATGGGTAGTACAGAGTAGATCTACCACGAGATCAAGGTCTAAACCTAGAAGCTAGCCTATGGTATGATTGTTGTAATGTATGTTGTCCTCTGGACTAAAGCCCTCCGGTTTATATAGACACGGAGAGGGCTAGGAGTTACCACAGTCGGTTACAATGGTAGGAGATCTACATATCCGTATTGCCAAGCTTGCCTTCCACGCCAAGGAAAGTACCTTCGGACACGGCCGGAGTCTTCAATCTTGTATCTTCGTAGTCTTGGAGTCGGCGGATAATGATAGTCGGCTGTCAGACATCCCTAGTCCGGGACTCCTCGGTAGCCCACAGAACAGGTCTTCAATGGCGATAAGTCCGGTAGCGCATAATGTTCGGCATTGCAAAGGCGGGTTCCTTCCATGAATAATCGAGAAGATGATGAACACGGGATAGTGTCGGCTCTGCAAAATAATTTCCACATTCCACGTAGAAAAATATATACACTAGCTCAATCTGGTGGCGTATTATGCGGCATGACATCACCGCAGCCAAGGCTTTGTTTGAATCGTTTTTACCATACCACCTCGGCATGTTTAGCGGCGGTTTCAACACTTGCGTCTGTCAGCGAGATCGTGTTCCCCTTATTCGGGATTCTCATCAATGGGACGTGGGTAAACCAACGCCATTGATGGTGGCGCTTAGGAGATAGCGAGTTTTACCGGGCGGTGGGGGCGCATAGTTTTGTCCGCCTATATATAAGGGATAAGATTAGCCTTCTCACCTCGCCTTCTTCCTCCTTTGCTTATCCATCTCCGGCACTCAAGCTCCAACGCCCAAGCTTGCGCATCTCGCCTCGACCTTTCTCCGAATATGTCCGGGCGGGAGGTAAATGGTTAGCCTCCACGCCAGGAGGAGGACATCACCAAGCTGCTTGTGGCGCGGATACCTTTCGGCGATATCGCGCATTGGTTGCCGATGAGGCAGCTCATCCCCACCACAGGCCTCATGAGAGGTCGTCTTCCTCCCACTTCCTCCGCGGACTGGGCTTTCGCTCCATCCATTTGTCAGGGGCTCATGTTTTACTACGGCCTGGATTTTCCACGATCAGGGGCGAACTTCATCCTCCACATCTCGGCGTTTATAAATGGTATGCGAAACCTTCCTCGCATCCAGCCCACTTGGCTGTGGCTCAAGACCTTCAACGTCAAGCCAAAGGTTGTAAAGGGCATGCAAGCGGAATCTTGAAGGCGCCATGTTGGGCAAATTGCCCAGCGTCCCTTAACTAGAAGGGACTTTCGTGGACTCCATCAAGGGGTGGTGATCGGGGTGGTTCTACATCACCGAGGCAGCAAAGCCCACATGGTGGCGGCCCCGAGTTTAGATCTGGAATCCCCATGCAGCTCACCTCCACAGAAAGAAGAAGGGCTTGCGGTGGGGCAATCGATGGAGGTGGCGGGACTCCAAGCCTGCATCAAGAAGATGGTGAGCAATAGGCTCCGGCCCATCGGCGTGGTCAAGTCATGCTCCTCCGGCAGTTTCTCCCATGCCAAAGCGGGCATTCAATTTGTGGGGAGGTCAATCGAACAACACCGAGTAGCTAAGCGGGCTCTTGATACAACATGTGGCGGCGCTGGAGGTCTTTGTTCAAGGTGCCAGCCCCATTGTCCAGGGCGGAAGATCGCGGATTCAGTGCCGATGTCAGGTGGCCTTGATGAAGTGATTCAACCCATTCACGGGACACTTGTGATAATTAAATTAGCTTTTAGTGGGATTTCATTACGCCACTTCCTTTGTGAGGAATGGATGGAAGGCCAAAATGCTTATCAGCCCGGCTCCCATGCGGAAGACCCGTGAGCGCCCGCTTACGAGGCTGCTGGTTCGGCACGCGCGTGGTCTTGGGAAGAAAACCAGAAAGGTGGCCACGGGGACTCGAAAGAGTTCCGTGTCAGGCGTCTGACGGCAGCGAGGACTCCTCCCGAAGGTGAGGAGGAGGTATTCTCTCGAGAGGAGGGAGAAGAAGAGGCCTCCCCAATCGGGAGGCGAAGAATCAGAGGAGAACTATCCCCGGACGGTTCGCCAACATCAACATTGGCGAGGATGAGTAACCTCAGAGGGCGAGGCGTCCGGCGAGGATCGTAAGTGTTCGGATCATTTATATGCCGTATATTTTATATCATGCGAGTGTCCTTCTAACGCCGCGTACGCTTTCGTAGTCGGCCGGTGATGATCTCCCGACTTCGATGGCGGAGTCGTTGGCCTCGTCGGATGTAATTCCATCGGCTGCCTCTACCCCGCAGCGTGGCGAGGCGCCGGTGGGATCCCAAGAGGACCCATCGGGAGGAGGCTCGGGCGCCGTCGGGCAACCTCCGGACTTCGTGCGGACTCTACATCGGAACCCGCGGTGGTTCGAGTCAACAAGCCCTCGAAAGAAGGGCAGGACCTTGGCCGGCCTCCGTCCACCCGAAGCGCGGATAACCTGTTGGGCGCTTAAAGGCGCTTCCATCGAGGAAGAACACCGCACTATCATGAGTCGCGGTGATTGAAAAATTCAGCTTCGCCAAGGCGGGCTGACGAAGCCTGCGGCAGACCTTCTAACGAGCTTTGAGGTAGAAAGTTAAAATTATGTAATGTAATACCGCGCAGGCGGTAGCCCACGATGCTTAGTTCGATTGTTCGGAAGAAAAGCGGATGAGGATCTAACAAAATATACAGGGGTTGCCTAAGATATGTCAATATGGGTTTTGCGAGGCTCTGGCGACCTCTGCCGCGTGCTTGGCGGAGGTCAGAGGTGATGAAGAAGGATCTCGGCGGTCAAGCAGAGCTCGGCCATGCCAAGAAGGCAGCTCGAGGAAAAAGAAGGTGGGTAACACCTCTTTGAATAAGTACCTTACTGAAAAGGGTTTTGGTTGCAAATAAAATTAACAAGGATAATATGTGTATTGCGGGGGCCACTAACGAGGTGGCAGCCACGAAGGATCTTGTGTCATGACGAGCCTTGATGCTGACGGCGAACTGGCTGGCGAGAAGCAAAAGAGCGCGGGTGGCGGAAGTTGGCAAGAGCTCCAAGCTCTCATGGAAAAGCATGAGAGTTTGGGCGTGACTCAAGACTTCGAGTCGAGCTTGCCTCGGCTCGAAAGTCTAAATCACGCCAAGGCGAGGCCGGAAGGCCCTTGAGGTCGAGGATATAAAGAAGATGGCTGTGGGTAAGGCGTTTTTCATGCAAAGCAAGCATGTTAATGTGAATTACGGATACTTACCGGTCGGAGCTCTCGAGGCGTTTGCGGATCTGCTGCGTAGTGCATCTGATGCCGCGCATGCCTATCGTGGCAGGGAGGAGCTCGGCGGAGATGGTCTTCTGGTCTCGATCTGCTGAGGCCGGCCATCCAGTGCCCAGGCGACCAGTGAAGCGGTGGTCGAACTCCTAAAAGGTAGCGAGGAGGCCATGAAGGGTCTCATAGTCAGTTGTGGCACAGACGAGGCCATGCAGGGAGCTACTTTGGCCTTGTCTGTGGCTGGTGGATGCATGCCCAGGCTGGATGTAGTCAGCGCTCCGCTTTGTATTGAAAGGCGCTCGTCAGACTGTCGGTGTCAAAACCGGCGGATCTCGGGTAGAGGTCCCGAACTGTGCGTCTAGGCGGATGGTAACAGGAGGCGAGGGACACAATGTTTTTACCCGAGTTGAGGCCCTCTCGATGGAGGTAATACCCTCGTCCTGCTTGATTAATATTGATGATATGGGTAGTACAAGAGTAGATCTACCATGAGATCAATGAGGCTAAACCCTAAAGCTAGCCTATGGTATGATTGTTGAGATGTAATGTTGTGTCCCTCGGACTACAGCCCTCGGTTTATATAGACAGGAGGCTAGGAATTCTAGTGGTTTACAATGGTAGGAGATCTACATATCCGTATTGCCAAGCTTGCCTTCCGCCAAGTAAAGTACCTTGGGACACGAGCGGAGTCTTCAATCTTCTATCTTACGTAGTCAGGGAGTCCAGGGGATATTGTGATCCGGCTATCCGGACACCCCTAGTCGAGGACTCCCTCGGTAGCCCTGACCGGTCTTCAATGGCGATAAGTCCGGCGTGCATAATGTTCGGCGTTTCAAGGCAGGTTCCTCCTTGAATAATCCGAGAGAAGATAATGAACACGAGGATAGTGTCGGCTCTGCAAGATAATTTCCACATTCAACGTAGAGAGAATAAAACATATACACCGATCCAATCTGGCGGCGCATTATGCGTGCGTCATCACCGCCCTTGCCAAGCCCTCGTTTTAATTGTTTTACTATTCCACCTCAACACGTTTAGCGGCGGCGGCCTTAACACGTCACAGCCGAGGCGAGAGATCGTGTTCCCTTTTATTCGGGATCCTCATCAATGCGTGCGTGGGTAACCCAACCGCTCAAATCGCCCGCCTCCTCTATCGAAGGGAATCTCAAGCAGTCACGGAGGCGGCCCTTGGTATTATTTCCCCTTTATAAGAGGACCAAGGCATGTCCTTGTCTCTTAACCTCGCATCGAATCTTTCTCTGCTCCTAGTTCCAACACCAGAGCTTGACTTCGGCGCTTCGGATCCTGAGCAATGTCGGCTCCGACCTCCGAGGCGGTGGGTGCCCTCCTCCGTCACGGAGGAGGACATAATGAGATTCGCGTGAGGCCAAGTGCACAGCCTCTGAAGTCTCGCTGCGAGTTGCCTGCCCACAGGCGGTAGTGACCCTCAACGAGCCCGGCGAATGTGCCGTTTTCGCATCCCACCTCCGTGAGGGGTTAGGCTTCAGCCGGATCCTTTCGTGAGGGGCTTACTGTTCTTCTCTGGGCTGGACTTCCCACGACTTGGCTCTGAGTCCATCCTCCATATCTCCGCATTCATTATTATCTGCGAAGCCTTCCTTCGCGTCATCCCCCACTTTGGTCTGCGGCTGAAAACATTCAAGGTGGGCCGAAGATGATCGAGGCGTCGGCGGAGTGTGGCGACCATAAGCAAGATGGTCGATGCCCGTGGCTCGAAGGTTCCTTCAAGAGGAGAGGGATTGTGGCAGCGAGGTGGTTCTACATCACACGCTCAAGGGCGACAAGCAAAGCCGCCGCCCTCCTTCCTTGGGGACCTCCACGAGGCCCGATGTAGTGGGTTAACCAAGGAGCTCAGCGGGGCCCGTCTAAGGGCGTGCCCCGCCTTTGCGAGGCGGATTCGGGACCTCCAAACAAGGGAGATCGATCTGGTCAAGGTGATGCGAGTCATGCTAACTAGGCACCTCCTACCACCTGGCGTCGTCCTCTCCATTTATGGGAGTTCAATCCGGAGGGACCTCGTATCCTCCGGCATTTCATGGGTGCGACGACACCTGGAGATGTCTGAGCTGTTCTTGGGACCGCAAGTGGCGTGTCCGGATTCGGCGAGATGCGGGACTAAGCGCGATCGTCCGGATACTCGGGTAAATAGCTCGAGCCGGACATCCTGCTCGTATGCCTTTCAAAGATCATCTCTAACCCTTTTATTCTTTACGAGGAATGGGTGGGGCGCGATCAAGGCTGATAAGGTGTCGGCCCCTCCCGAGACATACTTTGGAGCCCGTCTGGTCGAATGTTGGAGCCGCACCCGGAAGAGCGATGGGGGAGATAAAGGGCTAATGCTTCGTCCAAAGAAGCGTGAAGAGGAGAGGACCAAGGATCCCTCCTTGAGGAGGAAAAGAGGCGCCCGAGAATCCGGAGGTCAAAGCTTCAAGCGTGGGAAGAAATCCTCACGGGAGGTCAGGCGTCCGGAGAGAATCAGACGCGTCATCGCCCAGAGACCAGCCCTCAACGAGCCGTGAGTATGAAAGAAGTTAAATAAGAAAGTACCTTCGTTTTATGTACATAGGTAACCAAAATATTTATATCCTGATTCGGATCTGCAGCCGTCTCGAGATGAGTTAGTCCTCGGGGATCTTCTTAGGAGATGATGGAAAGCGATCGCCTCCGTCCGTGTATTTGCCCGACCAAGCGGGCGAGCCGAAGTGTAAATCGGGAGGCGTCCTCGATCTGGAGGGTCGAGGTTCAACACCACGAGCCGGTAGGCTGAAGAGTTTGCTTGAGAGGCGTCCATTTGAAAGATCACCGTGCGTTAATCGTATGGTGATTGGAAGAATTTAAATCCTTGGCGGATTGCGTGATCTTGCCATGAGCTTGCTAGCGGGTTTTGAGGTATCACGAGAATAAGCGTACCCTTTGCTTTGCAGTTGTGCATATAAAAGATCGCTCTGTATAGATAGTAGCCCACGAGACTCGGTAGGTTGTTGAAGGCGACGGCGTGCGAGGATCGAAAATCTAGACATCTCGGGTAATAAATATCGCCGTTACGTCTGGTGGCGGATAGTCAGAGGCCAGCGGACTGATCGATTCTTGAACTGGTCGGCAGGCTGGACATAGCGAATCTTGACATGGCACTTGTCAATCAGCGACTTGATGAGTGCAAGGTAAATAAATTCTCCATAGCAGCTTTATTGAGTGGGTTAAAGCCCTCCTCACGATAAGTTATATGCTGTTTATCTGAGCAGTGCTTTCTGCTTGTGGAGAGACTTTGGGCGAGCTTGCACAAGTCAAGAGCAAGCCCGAAGAGTGATTAATTTGCCTTGCGAGGCGGCGAGGAGTTGAAAGGCGAAAAGGCTGCGCCTTTGCCTAAGCGGGCGGAGTGGCGAGTGGCAAAAAAATTAAAGGATGCTACCGGCCGTGGCGAGGCTCTTGAAAAGGGCGCCTATTGGGCGAGGAAGACGAGAGAAGGCCACCGCCGAGACCAAGGATGCCGCTCATGTCACTGAGCTATGAAGGAGGAGCTGCATGGCGGGAGAAATCACGGCTTGCAGGCCGTTTCTCATCGTCGCCGGTTTATGGATGCAGTATGCCCAATTTGAAGCGTGGAGTTGGGAGGATCCCTACATGGACTTGGCTGCGAGTGCGGTGCGCCGTTAAGCACTTCGGGCGGGGGATCACGAGGTGGAAGAGTTATATTGGACTCAATTCCACGGTCCGGATCGCCCTCTTCCTCTGTCAGACGAGTTGGCGAATGGGCGAACTGAATAGACTGTCCGGCCTATGCTATGGTTGACGCCATGGCCCATGTGTGGCGAGAGGTCCAAAGCGGTGAGCTATTTTGGCCCTCTTGCAGCGGTTTCTTGGGGCGGTGCCGCATATCAAGAGAGATAGGCGGTCGGCCTGCATAGAGGCAGCGGATGGCTCGGCACGTGTGGTAGCTAATGGGAGATGGATGCCACTGTTGCTGCCTAGGGTTGGGATGGGAACCGTCTTCTGCGAACATTATTTGAGGAAGTTATCTTGTGGCGCTTTATATAATAGAGGCAGCGATGCTTGTAGAATGTAACGTTCACTTGAGCGCATTAACTTGTTTATGAATGATTATAGTATGAATGCTTTTTATACTTGTGCTTCCAAGTAGTAGTACTTCTCCTTGCGGCCGTTTAAAGTATACTTGTGTATAACTTTGAAAGATCACGGTCTTGACTTAGCCCTTGCACAAAGTGCTGGGGTGTTCGCAAAATAAGCGCTTTTCACACTTTAATCCGGCGTCTCGGTCCTGTTATAAGGAGGTGGTAGCGTAGTGAGCGAGGCAATCGGACTATAATGCTTTATCTCTTTCACTTAGCCAATGGAGCTCGAGGGTGGAACTCACGACGCAGCCCTAATGGCACGCACATCTCGGGATTAAGAGTGCGTATGTGCTGACCAAGAGCGGCCCTTCGTCAGGATTAATGCCATCTGCTAGACCAAACCATCGTTCCTTGCATCACCTGCAAATCCTCGTACTTTCTCTCGATTTCTCCTTTGCACCCGTCGGTGGGTACTCTCAACTTCCATCTTTCTTCGGTCTTCTGTGCCATCCCATCGACTTGGCATGCTCTTTGTTCGAAACAAAATTTTCAACCGTGGTATTATAGGGCATACCACATCACCTTGGCAGAATCTTCTTTACAGGCGCTTGCCTCGATATTGCCAGAGTGTCGGCTGATCTTATAGCGCAATGCATATGCGGGCACATTCGGATCCTCGTAGTCACAGCGGTGAGAGGATGCACTCATTAGGGCATTGACACGTCTCCAGCGTATCTATAATTTATGAAGCATTCATGCTATATTATTATGTGTTTTGGTTGTTTACGAGCTTTATTGTACACTTTTATATTATTTTGGGACTAACCTATTAACGGAGGCCCATATTATTAGTTTTATTGCCTATTTCATGTTTGAAGAAAAGGAATATCAGAGTCAAGCGGAATAAAACCTTGGGGCGTTATTTTTGGAGCAGGCAATCCGGGGCTTGGAGTACAAGCCGAGGATGTTCGAGGAAGCCACGAGATAGGCGCCCACCCCAGGCGCGCCCTCCACCCTCGTGGGCCCCTCGAGGCTCCCCGACCAACTTCTTCGCCTATATATTCCCATATACCCTAAAACCATCGAAGGACACAATAGATCGGGAGTTCATGACCTCCGTATACAAAAACCTCTTGGGAGCCTATTTGGCACCTATGGGAGGAATCCATCACCGTGTGCCCTTCATCATCCAGCGCTCTCCATGCGAGGAGGAGTAGTTCCCCTCGGGGCTGAGGGTATGTACCGATAGCTATGTGTTTGATCTCTCTCTCTCTCTCTCTCCGTGTTCTCTCTACTGCTTGATCTTGATGTATCACGAGCTTTGCTATTATAGTAGGATCTTATGATGTTTCTCCCCCTCTACTTTCTTGTGTGATTGAGTTTTCCTTTAAAGTTATCTTATCGGATTGAGTCTTTAAGGATTTGAGAACACTTGATGTATGTCTTGTCGTGCTATCTGTGTGGTGACAATGGGATATCCGTGATCCATTGATGGATGTTTTGGTGATCAACTTGCGGGTTCATGCATGAACCTATGCATAGGGGTTGCACTGCGTTTCGTCTTAACTTTCGGTGAAACTTTTGGGCACTCTTTGAAGTACTTTGTGTTGGTTGAATAGATGAATCGAGATTGTGTGATGCATATCATATAATCATTCCGGATACTTGAGGTGACAATGGAGTATCTAGGTGACATTAGGGTTTTGGTTGATTTGTGTCTTAAGGTGTTATTCTAGTATGACTCTATGATAGATTGAGCGGAAAGAATAGCTTCGTGTTATTTTACTACGGACTCTTGAATAGATTGAGCGGAAAGGATAACTTTGAGGTGGTTTCTTACCTACCATAATCTCTTCGTTTGTTCTCCGCTATTAGTGGCTTTGGAGTGACTCTTTGTTGCATGTTGAGGATAGTTATATGATCCAATTATGTTATTATTGTTGAGAGAACTTGCACTAGTGAAAGTATGATCCTTAGGCCTTGTTTCCTACCATTGCAATATCGTTTACGCTCACTTTTATCATTAGTTAATTTGCTGTTTTATATTTTCATATTACAATAACCTATATCTACCATCCATATTGCACTTGTATCACCATCTCTTGGAACTAGTGCACCTATACAATTTACCATTGTATTGGGTGTGTTGGGGACACAAGAGACTCTTTGTTATTTGGTTGCGAGGTTGCTTGAGAGAGACCATCTTCATCCTCGCCTCCACGGTTGATAAACCTTATGTCATCCACTCGAGGAAATTTTCTTGTCCTACAAACCTCTGCACTTGGAGGCCCAACAACGTCTACAAGAAGAGGTTGTGTAGTGACATCAAGCTTTTTTAAGCCGTTGCGAGGTGAGTGCTTGAAGGTATATCTTTAGATCTTGCAATCGAATCTTTTTGTTTCTTGTTTTATCACTAGTTTATTTTATAAAGAAGATTACAAAAATGGAATTGAAGTTTGTCTCATCCTTCATCTTTTTAATATCTTTCGTGAGAATGATGGAAAGGAAAATTGTGTTCAATTGCTAGAAGAATGCATTAAAATGCTTGGTACTAAATCTTTGAATGATGTTTTTAGTATGAATTCCTTGAATATCCATGATGCTAATAATATGCAAAGCCACAAGCTTGGGGATGCTATGTTTGATGAAGATGATATTTTTTGTCCCCCAAGTCTTGATGAGAAAATTTATTATGATGAAAGCATGCCTCCAATTTATGATGATTATATTGATGAAAGTGGGTTTGGAAGAGTGTCAACTTTAGGAAGTAGTGATCCCACTATTTTGGAGGATGTTGAATCTTATTGTGATGAACATGAAAGTGGATTTGTAAGAGTGTAAACTGTATTAGTGATGATTCCACTATTTCGGAAGAGGTTCCAATTGATTATGAGAACAAAGTTGCTATCTATGATGATTATTGTGATGACTTGTATGCTATTAGGAATAATGATAACCATGAAACTTGTCATCATGATTTTAGTTTTCAATTTGATTATACCTCACATGATAATTATTTGTTGAGTTTACTCCACTACTATTCATGAGAAGAAATTTGCTTATGTGGAAGTAGTAAATTCTAACAAGTAGATCATGAAAAGAATGCTTTAGGTGCTGGTTATATTGTTGAAGTCATTCATAATGCTATTGAAAATTGTTATGAGGGAGGAACATATGCTTGTAGGAATTGCAATGTCAAGTTTCCTCTCTATGTGCTTAAAGTCTTGAAGTTATGCTTGTTTTACCTTCCTATGCTAGTTGATTATTGTTCCAATAAGTTGTTTGCTCACAAAATCCTATGCATAGGAAGTGGGTTAGACTTAAATGTGCTAGTCATATGCTTCATGATGCTCTGTTATGTTTCAATTCTTATCTTTTATGTGAGCATCATTGCCATCATCATGCCTAGCTAAAAGGCATTAAAGAAAAGCTTGTTGGGAGACAACCCAATATTTATCCTTACTGTTTTGTGTGTTCAAATGATTATGCTACTGTAGTAATCATGTTTTATAGCTTTGTTTCAATAAAGTGCCAAGTAAGACCTTTAGGATAGCTTACGGTGATAGTTGTGTTGATCCTCTGAGAATCGAAACTTTGCATCCAGTAAATTAGTTTTTGATAATTCACAGAAACGTGATTTTGATCTGATTATTCTTGTTCTGGATTGGTACACAAATTTCTTAGGACTTCCTAATTTTGTAGGATTTTTGAAGTTCAGAAGTATCGTTTGATACAGATTACTACTGACTGTTCTTTTTGACAGATTCTGTTTTCTATATGTTGTTTACTTATTTTGATGAATCTATGAGTAGTATCGGTGTATAAACCATAGAAGTTAGAATACAGTATATATTACACCAATATGAATTTAGAATGAGTTCATTACAGTACCTAAGTGGTGGTTTTATTTTCTTATACTAGCAGACTTCTGAGTTTTTCATTGAGTTTTGTGTTGTGAAGTTTTCAAGTTTTGGGTAAAGATTCGATGGACTATGGAATAAAAAGTGGCAAGAGCCTAAGCTTGGGGATGCACAAGGCACCCCAAGGTAATATTCAAGGGCGACCAAGAGCCTAAGCTTGGGTATGCCGGAAGGCATCCCTCTTTCGTCTTCGTTCATCGGTAACTTTACTTGGAGCTATATTTTATTCACCACATGATATGTGTTTTGCTTGGGCGTCATTTTATTTTGTTAATATTATCTTCCTGTTATTTAGAATAATGTTTTGCATCTTTAGTTTCAATAAAATATTAAGGATAGCCTTTACCATGCTTATTTTGCTAGTATACATGTTGCTGTTTGGAAACAGAAAGTTTACGCTGGTGCAAAAATTCCCTAGAAAAGCCAGAGAATGATATAATGTTGAAACTTTTTATATTGAGATCCGATAAATCTTCTACAGTGTAATATTTTTCTCATAATTTTTGTTAGGGAAGTATAATGAATCTTGCATTCTTTACAGACTATACTGTTTTGGCAGATTGCTGTTATGGTTGCATTGTTTGCATATGTTTGCTTGTTTAATGGTTCTATTGGAGGATAGGAGTATTAAATATGAAGAGCATTTAGTATTAAATGTTGAATAATAATTTTAGTGATTTTTTAGTAGAAAATGATAAGGTTTTGCATTGGTTTATACTAACCTATCTCACGAGTTCTTGTTGAGTTTGGTGTGGATGAAGCTTTTTGATAAAAGAGAAACCATGATATGAGAGGAATTAAGGAGACACAAAAGTTCAAGCTTGGGATGCCCAAGGCACCCCAAGATAATATTCAAGAAATCTCAAGCATCTAAGCAGGGATGCCCGTGAGGCATCCACCTTTCTTCTTCAACAACTATCGGTTAGTATCGGTTGAGCCTAAGTTTTGCTTCTTCACATGAGTTGCGCTATCCTTGCAAGGTCATTTTATTTTGTTTTGCTTGATGTTTGAATACAATACCAAGATCTGAAATTCTTTAATGAGACGAGTCTTCACATAGTTACATAATTATTTAGCTACTCATTGATCTTCACTTATATCTTTTTGGAGTAGTTTTCATTTACTCGGTGTTTACTTATATCCTATGAGTAAATTGTTGAGTGAGTTGATTGTCATAAATCTGAAATTATATATGTCAGTTGCTTATCCCATGGGATAATGACTTCACATCTAAAAGTAGAGGTTGTAAATTTATTGAAGGTTAGCAAGCATTGTATTGGTCATTTGAACAATTCATGAAAGAATATTGAAGGAGAGAGATTTCACATATAAATAGTATCTTAGACATCTTTTATAATTGTGAGCACTCATTAAGTATGACATGCTAAAGAGTTGATGTTGGACAAGGAGAGACAACGTAATGGGTTATGTTTCTCACATCTCAGTTAAAGTATATAAAGTGACATTCTTTTGCATTAAGATTTTGTGCATCCAACCATAAAAGCGCATGACAACCTCGCTTCCCTCTGCGAAGGGCCTATCTTTTACTTTATGTCTTTTACTTTATGCAAAGTCAAGGTGATCTTCACCTTTCCTTTTCATTTATCCTTTGCCAAGCACCTCGTGTTGGAAAGATCACGATATATATATATCCAATTGGATGTAAGTTAGCATGAACTATTATTGTTGACATCACCCAAGGTGAATACATTGGGAGCAACACTATAAGCCCTATCTTTCTCGTGTATGACTAAAACACCATAACCATAAGTATTGCGTGAGTGTTAGCAATTATGGAAGACTATATGATAGTTAGTATGTGGGTTTGCTAAATCAAAGCTCGACATAGACCCTTCACGAAAATAAGATGAATTGTAATTGTTTGATAAGCGAGAATGAAGTTTGCTAGTTTTCAAGAAAGTTTATGGTCTATGCTTTAATATGTGAATAGCTTGTTACTTGATCGTGAGAAGTTTTATGAGATGAACTACTGTTATGACATATAATCATGCTAGGAAAGGTGACTGAAATTATCATTTATCAAACTTGTGCACCCTAGCATTCACACTTCATAAATTCTTTCTTTTATCATTTACCTACTCGAGGACAAGCGGAATTAAGCTTGGGGATCTTGTCGTCTCCAACGTATCTATAATTTATAAACATTCATGCTATATTATTATGTGTTTTGGTGGTTTACGGGCTTTATTATACACTTTTATATTATTTTTGGGACTAACCTATTGGTGAAGGCCCAGCCCATATTGTTGTTTTATTGCCTATTTGGTGTTTGAAGAAAAGGAATATCAAACGAGTCCAGCGGAATAAAACCCGGGAGGCGTTATTTTTGGGCAGGAAGCAATCAGGGCTTGGAGTACAAGCGGGGAAGCTTCGAAGCCACAAGATAGGCGCGCCCTCCACCCTCGTGGGCCCCTCGAGGCTCCCCGACCGACTTCTTTCACCTATATATTCCCATATACCCTAAAACCATCGAAGGACACAATAGATCGGGAGTTCATACTTGCAAGCCTCTGTAGCCACCAAAAACCTCTGGAGCCCGTTAAAGCACCACCAGGAGGAATCCATCACCGTGGCCATCTTCATCATCAGCGCTCTCCATGACAAGGAGGAGTAGTTCACCCTTGGGTGAGGGTATGTACCCGGCTATGTGTTTGATCTATCTCTCTTGTGTTCTCTCTATTAGCACGATCTTGATGTATTGCGAGCTTTGCTATTATAGTTGGATTTTATGATGTTTCTCCCCCTCTACTCTCTTGTGATGAATTGAGTTTTCCTTTGAAGTTATCTTATCGGATTGAGTCTTTAAGGATTTGAGAACACTTGATGTATGTCTTGCCGTGCTTATCGTGGTGACAATGAGATATCCGTGATCCACTTGATGTATGTTTTGGTGATCAACTTGCGGGTTCCATGTGAACCTATGCATAGGGGTTGGCACGCGTTTTCATCTTGACTCTCTGGTAGAAACTTTGGGGCACTATTTGGCGTACTTTGTGTTGGTTGAATAGATGAATCTGAGATTGTGTGATGCATATCGTATAATCATGCCCGGATACTTGAGGTGACAATGGAGTATCTAGGTGACATTAGGGTTTTGGTTGATTTGTGTCTTAAGGTGTTATTCTAGTATGAACTCTATGATAGATTGAGCGGAAAGAATAGCCGTGTTATTTTACTACGGACTCTTGAATAGATTGACGAAAGGATAACTTTGAGGTGGTTTCTTACCCTACCATAATCTCTTCGTTTGTTCTCCGCTATTAGTGGCTTTGGAGTGACTCTTTGTTGCATGTTGAGGGATAGTTATATGATCCAATTATGTTATTATTCTTGAGAGAACTTGCACTAGTGAAAGTATGAACCTTAGGCCTTGTTTCCTACCATTGCAATACCGTTTATGCTCACTTTTATCATTAGTTACCTTGCTGTTTTTATATTTTCAGATTACAAAAACCTATATCTACCATCCATATTGCACTTGTATCACCATCTCTTAGCTGAACTAGTGCACCTATACAATTACCATTGTATTGGGTGTGTTGGGGACACAAGAGACTCTTTGTTATTTGGTTGCGGGTTGCTTGAGAGACCATCTTCATCTCGCCTCCATGGATTGATAAACCTTAGGTCATCCACTTGAGGAAATTTGCTCTTGTCCTACAACCTCTGCACTTGGAGGCCCAACAACGTCTACAAGAAGAAGGTTGTGTAGTAGACATCGAGCATTCATGTATCTTACCTCTAATCCTAGAGGCAGATAACCTTCTTTAACCGTATGTACTCTCGGGCGATTCGTTGTCCTTTGGAAGCATCTTCTTTAACATTATCGACAGCTTTTCCAAATCTCTGTCGAGATACCATCCTCTGCCTTCCATTGCAATAATTCCGATTGGTGCCCAGCTTTTCTTGTCGACTTAAAATTTGGGTACAACAATTTCTTGTGATCCTCTAACATCTTGTTGCAACTTCTTCTTCTCCTTTTCACTTCTTGCAGTTTATCTTTGCATCGGCAATGGCCCGACCTAGATCATCGGCGGGCTCATCGATGCCTCTTCTTGACTTCTTCCATTCTGGCTCACCTTCTTCCCCATTGTTGTACCATCGTATTGGGGAACCCATGGTCGGGATATCTGTTGTCGTCCTCTTCTTCTTCATTGTCTTCCATCATAACCCTCTTTCTCCGTGCTTGGTCCAAACATTATAGTGGGGCATGAAACTGGACTCAAGCGGTGGATGTGAATGGTTCTTGACTTAGAGTAATTCAGATCATTCTTACAATTAGCACATGGACAAGGCATAAAACCATCCCGCTTGTTTGCCTCGCCACAAGCGAGTATACGCCATTAATGAGCGAGGAGAGCATTGGTCATTGTACATCCATTGCGGTTCATCTTCATTTACAGCGGCACGTAAAGACCAATTAATACAAGTTCATACAACACTTATTCTCATAAAACAACATACAAATAACTCTCTAGCTAAAGCATTAAAATGCAACAACAAATGCGATCAAGATTGCAACTAACATAATAATTGATCCAACATAATGATACCAAGCCTCACTATCGATGGCATATTTTATAATCTTTGTAATCTTCAGCGCATTTTCTCCATCTTGATCTTGTGATCATCGAGGACATCGACAACATGCAACTCAATTCCATCTTCTCCCCTCAATTATTTTCAATTTTTCTTTCAAATACTCGTTTTCTTTTCAACTAAATTTAACCTCTAGACAATAGGGTCCGTTGGAATTTCTGGTTCACATACCTCCTAGATAAAATATCTATGTCAACTTGATGGGCATAATTTGTCATAAACACGAAATGCAACAAATAGTTATACAAGAGAATATACCACATCCGAAACATAACCGGGCGAGGGGCCCGGAGGACGGATATCAAAACCATGGCACTATATAACGAACAATATGCGGGTAAGATAACTATACAAGTAGCTATATATCTAAATAACACAAACATGATATTTTTCTTATATTAAAAGATAAGAACAAGAGGCTCACCACAAGGTGGTGCGTGACAGAGACGGTCTTGACGATCGATGGTGGTTAGGGCGGAGGCAGGAAGGCACTAAGTAAACCACACCCACATATGCAAACTAAGAGTTATTTTGACCTCAAATTGCATATAAATCAAATAAACTACAACATATAATTAATTCCTCCCAAACTAAAACCCACAAATCACTATACTTATAGAGCATTGCAAGAGCTAATGTAGCAATGAGAGATGAAAGGATAGAGTTTCAACCTTTAGGATCACTTGGATGGATGGGGTGCTGTCGATGTCAAAACCGGCGGATCTCGGGTAGGGGGTCCCGAACTGTGCGTGGGATGGTAACGAGGAGACAAGGGACACAATGTTTTTACCGAGTTCGGGCCCTCTCGATGGAGGTAAAACCCTACGTCCCTTGATTAATATTGATGATATGGGTAGTACAAGAGTAGATCTACCACGAGATCAAGGAGTCTAAACCCTAGAAGCTAGCCTATGGTATGATTGTTGTAATGTATGTTGTCCTGGGACTAAAGCCCTCCGTTTATATAGACCGGAGAGGGCTAGGAATTACAGTCGGTTACAATGGTAGGAGATCTACATATCCGTATTGCCAAGCTTGCCTTCCATAAGGAAAGTACCTTCGGGACGTAGCAGTCTTCAATCTTGTATCTTACGTAGTCTTGGAGTCCGGCGGATAATGATAGTCCGTCGAGACATCCCTAGTCCGGGACTCCTCGGTAGCCCCAGACCGGTCTTCAATGACGATAAGTCCGGTAGCGCATAATGTTCGGCATTGCGGCGGGTTCCTTCCTGAATAATCCGGAGAAGATGATGAACACCGGGATAGTGTCGGCTCTGCAAAAATAATTTCCACATTCCACCGTAGAGAAAAATATACACTAGCTCAATCTGTTGGCGTATTATGCGGCATGACATCACCGCAGCCAAGGCTTTGTTTGAATCGTTTTACCATACCACCTCGGCATGTTTAGCGAAGCGGTTTCAGCAACGCGTCTGTATCCGCGAGATCGTGTTCCCCTTATTGGATTCTCATCAATACGGACGTGGGTAACCCAACCGCGCCATTGATGGTGGCGCTTGGGAGATAGCGAGTTTTACCGGGCGGTGGGGGCGCATAGTTTGTCCGCCTATATATAAGGGATAAGTTCGCCTTCTCACCTCGCCTTCTTCCTCCTTTGCTTATCCATCTCCGCGCACTCAGCTCCAGCGCCCAGCTTGCGCATCGCCTCGACCTTTCTCGAATATATCGGGCCGGGGTAAATGGTTAGCCTCCACGCCAGGAGGAGGACATCACGCTTCTGTGACGCCCGGATACCTTTCAGCGATATCGCGCATTGGTTGCCCGATGAGGGCAGCTCATCCCCACCCAGCCTCATGAGAGGTCGTCTTCCTCCCCATTCCTCCGCGGACTGGGCTTTCCGCTCCATCCATTTGTCAGGGGCTCATGTTTTCTGGCTGGATTTCCCGATCACGGGGCGAACTTCATCCTCCACATCTCGGCGTTTATAAATGGTGTGCGAAACCTTCCTGCATCCAGCCCACTTGACACTGGCTCAAGACCTTCAACGTCAAGCCAAAGGTTGTAAAGGGCATGCAAGCGAATCTTGGCGCCATGTTGGGCAAATGCCCGCGTCCCTTAACTAGAAGGGACTTTCGTGGACTCCGTCAAGGGGTGGCAATCGGGTGGTTCTACATCACCGAGCAGCGCAAGCCCACATGGTGGCGGCCCCGAGTTTAGATCTGGAATCCCCATGCAGCTCACCTCTGGAAGAGAAGGGCTTGCGGTGGGGCAATCCAGTGGAGGTGGCGGGACTCCAAGCCTGCATCAAGAAGATGGTGAGCAATAGGCTCCGCATCGGCGTGGTCAAGTCATGCTCCTCCGTAGGATTCTCCCATGCCAAAGCGGGCATTCAATTTGTGGGGAGGTCAATGGAGCAACGACGCTAAGCGGGCTCTTGATACTCTGGCGCTGGAGGTGCTTTCAGGTGCAAACCCGCATCCGAGGGAAGATCGCGGATTATTGTGCATCATCGGCCCCAGCGGTAAGTGATTCAACCCCATTCGGGACACTTGTGATAATTAAATTAGCTTTTAGTGGGATTTCATTCTGCCACTTCCTTTGGCAGGAATGGATGGAGAAGGCCAAGCTGCTATCAGCCCGGCTCCCATGCGGAAGACCAGTGAGCAGCTTACGGGGCTGCTGGTTCCGGCACGCCGCGTGGTGAGAAGAAACCAGAAGGTGTACAGGGGACTCGAAAGAGTTCCGTGTCAGGCGTCTGACGGCGGACTCCTCCCGAAGGTGAGGAGGAGGTATTCTCTCGGAGGAGGAGAAGAAGGAAGGCCTCCCCAATCGGGAGGCGAAGGTCAAGGAGAACTATCCCCGGACGGTTTCGCAACATCAACATTGGCGAGGATGGTAGCCTCAGGGCGGGCGTCCGGCGAGGATCGTAAGTGTTCGGATCATTTATATGCCGTATATTTTATATCATGCGATTGTCCTTCTAACGCCGCATTCGCTCGTAGTCCGGCGGTGATCTCCCGACTTCGATGGCGGTCGTTGGCCTCGTCGGATGTGAATTCCATCCCGGCACTCTACCCGCACGCCGACAGGCGCGAGTGGGATCCCAAGAGGACCCATCAGGAGGAGGCTCGGGCGCCGTCAGCAACCTCCGGACTTCGTGCGGACTCGCCGGAACCCGATGGTTCAGTCAAACAGCGGCTACCGAAGAAGGGCAGGACAGCAACGCCCGGCCTCCGTCCACCGGCGCGGATAACTGTTGGGGCGCTTAAAGGCGCTTCCATCGAGGACACCGCTATCATGAGTCGCGGTGATTGAAAAGTTCAGCTTCGCCAGGCGGGCTGCCGGCTGCAGCCTTCTAACGAGCTTTGAGGTAAGTTAAAATTATGTAATGTAATACGCGACGGTAGCCCACGATGCTTAGTTCGGTGTTGGAAAAAAGCGGATGAGGATCTAACAAAATATACAGGGTTGCCTAAGATATGTCAATATGGGTTTTGCGAGCTCGGCTGACCTCTGCCGCGTGTGGCGGAGGTCGGTGATGAAGAAGGATCTCGGCGGTCAAGCAAAGCTCGGCCATGCCAAGGCAGCTCGAGGAAAAAGAAGGTGGGTAACACCTCTTTGAATAAGTACCTTCTGAAAGGGTTTTGGTTGCAAATAAAATTAACAAGGATAATATGTGTATTGCGGGGCCACTAACGTGTGGCAGCCACGAAGGATCTTTGTGTCATGAAAGCATGATGCGGCAGCGGAGCAACTAAGCGAAGAAGCAAGAAGGCACGGGTGGCGGAAGTTCGGCAGAGCTCAAGCTCTCATGGAAAAGCATGAGAGTTTGGGCGTGACTCAGAACTTCGAGTCGAGCTTGCCTCGTCTCGAAAGTGCCAAATACGCCAAGGCGAGGCCGAAGGCCCTTGAGTCGAGGATATAAAGAAGATAGGTGTAAGGCGTTTTCATGCAAAAGCAAGCATGTTAATGTGAATTACGGATACTTAATTCGGACTCTCGAGGCGTTGCAGATCTGCTGCGTAGTGCATCGATGCCGCATACTATCGTGGCAGGAGGGGCTCGGCGGAGATGGTCTTCTGTCTCGATGCGGTGGGAGCCATCCGTGCCGGCGACCATTGGCGGCTGGTCGAACTCCTAAGGTGTTGAGGAGGCCATGAAGGGTCTCATAGTCGGTGTGGCTGGACAGAGCCATGCTGGGGAGCTACTTTGGCCTTGTCGCGGCTGGTGGATGCATGCCCAGGCTGGATGTAGTCAGCGCTCACTTTGTATTGAAAGGCGCTCGTCGGAACTGTCGGTGTCAAAACCGGCGGATCTCGGGTAGGGGTCCCAGCTGTGCGTCTAGGCGGATGGTAACGAGGAGGCGGACACAATGTTTTACCAGGTTGAGGCCTCTCGATGGAGGTAATACCCTCGTCTGCTTGATTAATATTGATGATATGGGTAGAGACGAAAGTTCAAATCATGTGAGCGTTGGGATTTTCGATGGGACCGAAAATACAAACTCGGTTAGTCCGATTAGTGTAAAGACAAGAGCTTGCCAATCTCGGTGGGACCGACTTCATCATCTCGGTGACACCGATTTGATGTGAAGGATTCTGAAGCTTGGCAACTCAAGTTTGGTGAGACCGAGTTGAGAATCGGAAAATCCGAGATTTCTAGGGTTTGGCTTTGTGGTGAGGTGGTTCATCTCGGTGTGGTGAGTTTGGAATATCGGTGGGACCGAGATTACTTATGAGTGTATATGGCGGTGAAAGTTCTTGATAGTTTAGGAGATGTATCACTAAGCACTTTGAGCAACGGATCATCATCATAACCTCATCCCCTTTTAATAGTATTGGCTTTCCTATGGACTCAATGTGATCTTGGATCACTAAACCAAAAATGGAGTCTTGAGCTTTTGCCAATGATTGCCTTAGCATTTTGAGGGTCCACTTCTTGATCCTTGCCATACCCATATCACTGAACTTTCTGAAATGATTCTCAAGAAACTATTAGTTCAATGATATATATGTTGTTATTAATTACCAAAACCACCGGGGATTAGTTGCACTTTCAATCTCCCCTTTTTGGTAATTGATGACAACATATAGATCAAACCGACAAAGGATATAATCAATGAATAATATAAATAAGCTTTGAGAAGTATGTGATAAGTAAAAGCTCCCCTAAATTTGTGCATTATTTAAGATTTGCGTTTGAATGCAAATGCACAATCGATTAGGATCATGGGTCACTCTTCCATGTCACATACATCTTGGTGGGCGCACAAAATGATAAGTGAATAGCATGCACCCAATCACCAAGACATGAGTAAATGGTCATACAAGATAGGAATAGCATATGATAAGCATTAAGCACACATTAAAGCATAAATGCGACCAAGCACTCATTAAGGTAGGATCAAGCGTAGTATCAAACACTTGAATGTCTCGAAAACCAAAAGTATCTCAAAGAAACGCAAAAAAACGAAAGAGCAAAAGCGCAAAAACAACAGCTCTCTCTCTAAAGTCCTATGATCTATACAATTTCTCCCCTTTGGCAACAAGTTACCAAAAAGTTGAAAAGGCATAGAGCTAAGCGTCACTAGGGACTCTTTGGCGGCTCCGTGCAGGTTGATGTTGGAGTTGATATGGCAGCATCGGCGAAGACTTGGTGATGTCTGTCTTTGGAGGAGTAGTCCTTTGGGCTGGAGCTGGAGCAATGATGGAAGCTGTGGGAGTCTTGAAGCTATAGTCTGGTGTCGATCCTTTGGTATAGCAGTGATCGAGTCTGTGGGAGGCGGAGGCGATCTGTTGATAAGCATCTGGACTAAGTCATCCTGCATCTCACGCATAAGCTCTTCCTTCTCCTCTTTGCTTCCTCAATATCGCCTCAAGCTTGTTGTGATTACTTGCACTTACATCGACTTCACATCCAGGCGTGGATCTTGTCTTCAACAATCCTCTCTAGGCTCTCCTAAGGCTGTACAATCTTGGCGGGCGTTGTTCAATCCTTTGGGTAGCTTCAAGGAGCTGCTCTCCAACACTCTTTGGTTTAGTTCTTTCTTTGCTTTTGCTTCCTTGTCGACTTTGGCTTTCTTGGCAGCTTCAATCTTGGCTTGACCTTCAGCAGATGTTGGGTCCTCCTCATCCATCACAACATCATTGTCTTCATGCTCGGGCTGCGGTGGTAAGTGTTCTCTATCCAACAAGAATGTGCCGTGCCAAACTTGGCATTGATAAGCATCTGAATCTGCGAGGCAAATCCACCACGACCTTTTACAGTCATTGCAGTCCTCTTAATGGTTTCTACCATCAAGTCCATCACCTTGAAAGGTGCTTTCTCATCAAGTATATGCAGCATGTTGATAGAGTATCCTCGATCATCGATGATCTCGAACTTGGGCATCAAGGTATGCCTCGAGAATAGTATTAGTGGTAGGTAGACCTGCACTGGAGATAGTACTGAGCGAGCTTCAGATTCCCAAATCCTTTCTTGGAACCTCTTTGTACATATTCTTCATGGATTCATGATTCTTCTTTGGAATACCATATACATCAATATCATCCTCTCTTTGTACTGGAGCATTCAGAAGTTCTGCCCATTCTTCAACAGAAGAAGAAAATCTTTGACCTTCAGTCATCCAAGTAATTTTTCCATCTGGATAGAAATGAGCTGTGGCATAGAATTGCATAATCATCTCATCGTTCCAATTTGTCAACTTCTGACCTACAAAGTCTGCAACACCACATGCAGTGAAACTTTCATGCACATGTGGAAAGAAGTCTCTGTGCTCTTCGCTGTCAATGTACTTCCGATCAACGTATCGGTGTATGCGACTATGGGCTTCTTATCCATCAGCCTGATCTCATAGAAGTCTGCTGCTCTACGGTGTGAAATCTGGGATCAGCAGTTCTTCTCCTCACGGCATATGGGTGATTGTCTCCATTTGAGACCTCTATCTTTCCTTTCCTTCATATTCTCGGCTTGAGGATGAGCATCATTATGTAATGGCAGTTTTAAGCGAAGTTTCAACAAAGCTGGTGCTTCATCATCGACACAGCTGGTGGCACATCATCCTTGTTCTTTTCGAGATCTGGAATGTTCCTACTTGTCTTCTTGGGCTTGGCGGCGAGGCTTTCTTGGAGCTGCCTTGGCTGGGCAGATTGCTTGGGCTTTGAAGTGGCTCCAGCCTGATGGCATCACCCATGAGCTTAGGAAGCCACGAGGAGGCTGGGGTGCTTCCTCATCCTCATCTTCTTCTGCTGCATCATCATGCACTAATCTCTTTCTCTTGGAAGTTTTCTTCACTTTGCTTGCAGCTTCTTCCAAATTCAGCTTCTTAGCAGTTGGTGCTTGACTTTTTGGTGCCTCTCTTGGTTTGCTGACCTTGTGGTTCTTTGGCAACAACTTTCCTCTTGGGCTTTGATGTGACCTCTTCCTCAACGACAAAATCTGAGTCTTCATCATCGAGTTCCTCTTCTTTCGTACGGTGGCTGCGGAGGCAAACCACTTGGTGTACTCCTCTCACCATCATCGATGAGCTGCTAGGATCGGGACTAGTGCTTGCCTCTGGAATATCTGCTATAGGTGACTCGACACTGTTACATTTATCCTTGGCATCGACATGGTGACAACTTTGTGAATAGATAAGGTGTAGGCGAGTAGAAGAGTTATCACAAGCTGCGAAGTTTTGCAAACAAATGAGTTCAAATTCTAGTATTAGGTTTTCACAGAAGACATTTCGGTCGGACCGAGTTTAAAATTCGGTGAATCGAAGTGTTCAAAAGAAGCTTTCACACCACTTCGGTTGGACGAAGTGGGTTTGATCTGCCGAAAACACTAGGGTTTCACAAAATGCCATTTCGGTCACCGATTTGCACAACTTCGGTTGGACGAAGGTGCGGTGCAATGGCCATAGGCCGTCGGTCTTACCGAAAATCTAAAATCGGTCTCACGAGATGTATTCGTGAAACCTAACCTAAAACTTTTACTCGAATCTCGTTCAAAAGAACTAATCGGTGTTAGGAAGATTTCAATCGTGGCAAGATTATAGGCAAATAGCGTGCATTGAATCGGAGATGGGAGCACGAGTGGGATCAAAACTCACCTAACTTGGTGGAGTTTCTCTCTGGCTTGGCGGCGGAGAAGATGTCCGTTGGCGGCGATGGAGACCTGCGGCGAGCGCCTGAGCGGCAACGGCGGCGATCCGGAGACCAAAGCGGCGGCGGCAAGGGTAATGTGAGGCGAAGCGTTTGAAGGAGAAATCAGCGGCCCTCGGATATATATACCCCTTCTGCTGTCGGTGGGACGGTTGTAAAACTTCGGTGGCACGAGATGGACAAGCTGCTAGGCGATTATGCACTTGATCACGCCGAAAATCACAACTTCGGTTTCACGGGTGAAAACCTAGATCAATCTAAATGCTTTCGGTTCGACCGAGTTTGAGTGAGTTAGTGCGACCGAAATCAATTAGAAGGTTTTGGAAGTTAGCCCTTGCCGGATCGGTGGCTCAGTGCTCCTCACTCGGAGGGTCGAAAATGACTTGTTCAAAGTTTGTGATGTAAGCATGAATAGAATTTGAGACAAGAAAGCATAGATAGCTAGGGGAGGTACTTAGGCATTCTTGTTCATCCATTTGGTCAGAAAAATCAAAACAACCATAACAACAAATGGATGTCCTCGAATAGATAAAATCATGCATCCAACATGCTCACACAATAAGATAGCAAATGAAATATGTGTCAAACATGCACAATCAAAACTCTAGCTACTAACACACAATTTGTCGATGACTAGGTCATCTTTATATGAGTATATTGACATAGGAGCCAAATGAGAACATTTGATCATAGGTCATACTCATCGTTTAAGCACAAGTGGGGTTACCACTTTTACATAAAGCATTGATGTGTTCACATCATTTGAAGATGCTTTAGCTCAATTCTTTAGAAACAAAGCTCCCCTAGATGTGAGAACCCTTTTAAAGGGTCAAACTAACCTTGGGTTGTCGTAGAAGACTTCATGTAGATGTTGAAGATGTGGATGCTCAATGTTGATGAAGATCATCAAGAGTTGGGAGCAATCCTTTGGATTGGGCACTTTCAATACCTACATGGGTTAGTCCCACAAGGAACAAACAAGGATATCCATGGACATAGATTGAAATTCACAATAGATGATGTCCATGAAAGCAATGATTACCTTGTCCCTTGACTTACCAACAAGAGGTTTGTGACTCCATGAACTAGTGCAAGATGTGGAAGTTGATTGCACAAGTTTTTGCCAAAATGAATGTGAGTGAAGTATGTTGGCGGAGTCACCCTCAAGAACTTTCTAGTTCTTCTTCTTGGGATCCACATCATCTTGATGGGAATCCTTGGGGTTATAGTTGAGCTTGTGAAGTAGAACTTGGCGTTTCCTTGGGAACCCACTTGACCATGGCTTTAGGTGCTTCAATAAATGCATCAATCTCCTCTTGAAGCTTGTCCTTGCCTTTTAGCTTGTGGTCTTGTGGTGGAAGATCATCTTGAGCTTGTTCCACATTGGAAGAAGTAGGATCATACTTCTCCTTTTGAGGAATAAACTGTGGAGTGGGATATTGACCTTCTTCCATTCAACACCCTCGGCGTTGAACTTTCGCTCAAAACCAATTCCTTGATTCTTCGGTGCCTTCCTTGCTTGCGAACAATTTCCTCAAAGTTCTTGCTTCGGCAAGGCTCTTGTGAACACCTTTCTCTATAATCCCTTTCAATAAACTATTTTCTTGCTCAAGTGTAACTTGGCTTGAAACATTGTTAGTGGAATCAAGAGAACTACTAGAAGCAACAACATTGGATTTAGCATGGTTATTGTTACTACTAGATGAAGAATTTTTCTTATGCTTGTCATGCTTAGTTTTAATGGGTGGCAAGAAATTAGACAAGAGAAGTCGTTTGGCAAGATATGAAGAACTCTTCTTTGAAGATCGTCATTGATTGCTTTTAGAAACTCATGTTCTTGCTCTAGAGTGAGCTTCTCGAGCGTAGCTTCTCATGAGATCTTAGGAGCTCTCTATGATCTTCTTGAGTTGTTTCATGAGCTAACTTAAGAGTGTTTAGTTCTTTAGTTAGGCGCTCAATCTCCTTCATAGCATTGTCATTCGACTCTTCTTGACTATAAAGACTACTAGCATGTTCATCATTACTAGGCTCATTGGATTTATCATGTAGAGCTCATCTTCACCAAGCAAGTCATCCTCATCACTATCAAAGTCAATGAATTCAGGGTGTGATACCTTGGGGCCTTTAGCCATGAAGCATCTTCAATTCCCTCATTTGGTGAATCAAATAAGTCATAGGAGTTGGAGTTGGAGGATCTGAGAGCAAGACCGGCAACACCTTCATCTTGGCTGTAGTCGGAGTTGGAGTGATAGCTTCTTTGGATTGATTGTCGGAGTCGGGCGGAGACCCATTCACCTACATGAGCTTGATGTTTTCTTCTTGTGTAGCTCCTTGATGACTTGTCTTTCCTCTCGAATCCTTGCTTCTCAGAGAGGTCTTCGTTCATAACGATCATCTCTACTCCTTCTCTCTTTCGAGGTGACTCATCTCTTGAGCTTCTTCTTCTTGGAATTCTTCTCTTCTCTTGTGGGGGCGAACACTCATTTGAGTAGTGTCGGGTCTTCCACAATTATAGCGATTCGATCACGACTAGAAGATCTCTTTTCATCATATGATCTAGACTTTGAGCTTCTCTCTTTGCTTCTACTCTTGTAGAATTTGTTGAAGTTCTTCACCATTAGGCTTATCTCTTCATTGGAAACTAACTTGTCACTTGAGGTTGTGGGAGCATCACTTGTAGCTTTATAAGCACCACTTGACTTGTTGTGAAGCTCTTCCTTATCCTTAAGTGTCATCTCATGAGCAACAATTCTTCCAATGACTTGGTTGGCTTGAGATTCTTGTAGTTTGGCATCATTTGGATCAAAGTGCACGGTGTCATACTTTCCATCAAAGCTCGAGAATCTTCTTGATGATGAATCGGTCGGTCATTTCTTCGCTTCCTAAGCGGCAATCTCATTTGTGATGAGAGCAAGCCTAGAGTACATTTAAGCGACTCCTTCACCTTCCTTCATCTTGAACTTGTCAAGTTGACCTTGAAGAACATCTAGCTTTGATTCCTTCACGGACTCGGTACCTTCGTGCATTTCAACCAAAGTATCCCAAATCTCTTTTGCATTCTCAAGGCGGCTGATTTTGTTGAACTCCTCGGGACACAAAGCATTGAAGAGAATGTCACAAGCTTGAGCATTGTTTTGCAACATCCGCAATTCATCCGTTGTAGCCGCGATCCGGAACTTTTCCTTCCTCGAAGAATTCACCTTGCATACCAACACAAATAATGCCCCATGCGGCTGGGTTATGGCCAAGAATATGCATTTTCATTTTATGCTTCCAACTAGCAAAGTTTGTACCATCAAAGTAAGGACCTCTCTGAAAATTACCCTCACTAGGCGCCATACTCTCCTAGGTTGTGAAACCAAGCTTATGAGTCAATGCAATGAAACCAATACAATGGAGACCAAAGCTCGATACCACTTGTAGGATCGAAAGTATGTCTAGAGGGGTGATTAGACTACTTGACAATATAAAAATTATGCCTTTTGACAAAGACAAGTTTTGGCAGATTCACAATGATGATCAAGTCAAGCATCACCCTACATGCAATTCTAGAGTATAGGCAGCGGAAAGTAAATTGCACATGTAGTAAAGAGAGGTGGAGAAGAGCAAACGCAATTTTGGAGAGCGGTGATTTTTCTCGTGGTTCCGATAGGTGGTGCTATCGTCTTCCACGTTGATGGAGACTTCAACCCACGGAGGTAGCAGCTGCGAGAGTCCACGGAGGCTCCACACGAAGGGTCCACGAAGAAGCAACCTTGTCTATGCCATCATGGCCTCATACGGAGGCTAGCCTTACTCGGGGTAGATCTTCACAGTAGGCGATCTCCTTGCCCTTACAAACTTCTTGGTTCAACTCCACATCTCGTGGAGGCTCCCAGCGACACCTAACCAATCTAGGAGGCACCACCCTCCAAAAGGTAATAGATGGTGTTGATGATGATGAACTCCTTGCTCTTGTGCTTCAAATGATAATCTCCCCAACACTCAACTCTCCTCACTTGATTTGGCTGTGGTGGAAGAAAGGATTGAGTGGAAAGCAACTTGGGAAGGCTAGAGATCAAGCTTCATATGGTGGGAGTGGAGCAACAGATCTCAACACAAGGGTAGGTAGTTCTCTTCTCGAGAAATGTAAGGTAGGAGTGGTAGTTCTTTCGATGGCTCTCTCCACGAATGAAGAGGGGTGGAGGGTATTTATAGCCTCCACACAAAATCAACCGTTACACATTTGACCAATCTCGGTGGGACGAAGTTGACAACTCGGTGAGACGAAAGTTCAAATCATGTGAGCGTTGGGATTTTCAGTGGGACCGAAAATACAATCTCGGTTAGTCCGATTCGTGTAAAGACAAGAGCTTGCCAATCTCGGTGGGACCGACTTCATCATCTCGGTGACACCGATTTGATGTGAAGGTTCTGAAGCTTGGCAACTCAAGTTTGGTGAGACCGAGTTGAATCGGAAAATCCGAGATTTCTAGGGTTTGGCTTTGTGGCTGAGGTGGTTCATCTCGGTGTGGTGAGTTTGGAATATCGGTGGGACCGAGATTACTTATGAGTGTATATGGCGGTGAAAGTTCTTGATAGTTTAGGAGATGTATCACTAAGCACTTTGAGCAACGGATCATCATCATAACCTCATCCCTTTTAATAGTATTGGCTTTCCTATGGACTCAATGTGATCTTGGATCACTAAACCAAAAATGGAGTCTTGAGCTTTTGCCAATGCTTGCCTTAGCATTTTGAGGGTCCACTTCTTGATCCTTGCCATACCCATATCTTTGAACTTTCGAAATGATTCTCAAAAACTATTAGTTCAATGATATATATGTTGTTATTAATTACCAAAACCACCGGGGATTAGTTGCACTTTCAATCTCCCCTTTTGGTAATTGATGACAACATATAGATCAAAACTTCGACAAAGGATATAATCAATGAATAATATAAATTAAGCTTTGAGAAGTATGTGATAAGTAAGAGCTCCCCTAAATTTGTGCATTATTTAAGATTTGCGTTTGAATGCAAATGCACAATCGATTAGGATCATGGGTCACTCTTCCATGTCACATACATCTTGGTGGAGCGCACAAAATGATAAGAGTGAATAGCATGCACCCAAACACCAAGACATGAGTAAATGGTCATACAAGATAGGAATAGCATATGATAAGCATTAAGCACACATTAAAGCATAAATGCGACCAAGCACTCATTAAGGTAGGATCAAGCGTAGTATCAAACACACTGAATGTCTAAAACCAAAAGTATCTCAAAGAAAACATAAAAAGAGCGAAAAGAGCAAAAGCGCAAAAACAACAGCACTCTCTCTCTCGAAGTCCTATGATCTATACAATTTCTCCCCCTTTGGCAACAAGTTACCAAAAAGTTCGAAAAGGCATAGAGCTAAGCGTCACTAGGGACTCTGCTGGCGGCTCCTGTCTGGGTTGATGTTGGAGTTGATATGGCAGCATCGGCGAAGACTTGGTGATGTCTGTCTTTGGAGGAGTAGTCCTTTGGAGCTGGGGCTGGAGCAATGATGGAGCTGTGGGAGGTCTTTGAAGCTGTAGTCTGGTGTCGATCATTGGTATAGCGGTGATCGGGTCTGTGGGAACGGGCGGTCTGTTGATAAACATCTGGACTAAGTCATCCGCATCTCACGCATAAGCTCTTCCTTCTCCTCGTTGCTTCCTCAATATACGCCTCAAGCTTGTTGTGATTACTTGCATACATCGACTTCACATCGAGGCGTGGATCTTGTCTTCAACAATCCTCTCTAGGCTCTCCTAAAGGCTGTACAATCTGGCGGCGTTGTTCAATCCTTTGGGTAGCTTCAAGGGCTGCTCTCCGACACTCTTTGGTTTAATTCTTTGCTGCTTCTTTGCTTCCTTATCGACTTTGGCTTTCTTGGCAGCTTCAATCTTGGCTTGACCTTCAACAGATGTTGGGTCCTCCTCATCCATTACAACATCATTGTCTTCATGCTCAGGCTGCAGTGGTAAGTGTTCTCTATCCAACAAGAATGTGCCCGTGCCAAACTTGGCATTGATAAGCATCTGAATCTGCGGGGCAAATCCACACGACCTTTTCTGGTCAGCTGCGGTCCTCTTAATGGTTTCTACCATCAAGTCCATCACCTTGAAAGGTGCTTTCTCATCAAGTATATGCAGCATGTTGATAGAGTATCCTCGATCATGCGATTGATCCGGGACTTGGGCATCAAGGTATGCCTCGAGAATAGTATTAGTGGTAGGTAGAGCTGCACGGAGATAGTACAACTGAGCGAGCTTCAGTTCCCAAATCCTTTCTTGGAACCTCTTTGTACATATTCTTCATGGATTCATGATTCTTCTTTGGAATACCATATACATCAATATCATCCTCTCTTTGTCTTTGGAGCATTGAAGTTCGCCCATTCTTCACGAAGAAGAAAATCTTTGACCTTGGTCATCAGGTAATCTTTCCATCTGGATAGAAATGAGTGTGGCATAGAATTGCATAATCATCTCATCGTTCCAATTTGTCAACTTCGACCTACAAAGTCGCAACACCACATGCGGTGAAACTTTCATGCACATGTGGAAAGAAGTCTCTGTGCTCTTAAGCTGTCAATGTACTTCCGATCAGCGTGTCGGTATGCTGCGACTATGGGCTTCTTATCCATCAGCCGAGTCTCATAGAAGTCCTGCTGCTCTCACGGTGTGAAATCTGGGATCAGCGGCGGTTCTTCTCCTCCACGGCATATGGGTGGATTGTCTCCGCACAGAGACCTCTATCTTTCCTTTCCTTCATATTCTCGGCTTGAGGATGAGCATCATTATGTAATGGCAGTTTACGAAGTTTAATAAAGCTGGTGCTTCATCATCGACACGGTGGTGGCACATCATCCTTGTTCTTTTAGGATCTTGGAATGTTCCTAATTTGTCTTCTTGGGCTTGGCGGCGAGGCTTTCTTGGAGCTGCCTTATTGGAAGCAGATTGCTTGGGCTTTGAAGTGGCTCCGTACGATGGCATCACCCATGAGCTTAGGCCACGAGGAGGTGGGGTGCTTCCTCATCCTCATCTTCTTCTTTGCATCATCATGCACTAATCTCTTTCTCTTGGAAGTTTTCTTCACTTTGCTTGCAGCTTCTTCCAAATTCAGCTTCTTAGCAGTTGGTTGCTTGACTTTTTGGTGCCTCTCTTGGTTCTTGACCTTGTGGTTCTTTGGCAACAACTTTCCTCTTGGGCTTTGATGTGACCTCTTCCTCAACGACAAAATCTGAGTCTTCATCATCGAGTTCCTCTTCTTTACGGCCTGGTGGCTGCGGAGGCAAACCACTTGGTGTACTCCTCTCACCATCATCGATGAGCTGCTAGGATCGGGACTAGTGCTTGCCTCTGGAATATCTGCTATAGGTGACTCGACCTGTTACATTGTCTTCGGCATCGACATGGTGACAACTTTGTGAATAGATAAGGTGTAGGCGAGTAGAAGAGTTATCACAAAGCTGCGAGAAGTTTTGCAAACAAATGAGTTCAAATTCTAGTGTTAGGTTTTCACGAAGAAGACATTTCGGTCGGACCGAGTTTAAAATTGGTGAATCGAAGTGTTCAAGCGAAGCTTTCACACCACTTTTGGTTGGACGAAGTGGGTTTCGGTCTGCCGAAAACACTAGGGTTTCACAGAATTGCCATTTCGGTCACACCGATTTGCACCTTTCGGTTGGACCGAAGGTGTAGTGCAATAGCCATAGGCCAAATCGGTCTTACCGAAAATCTAAAATCGGTCTCACGAGAATATTCGGCGGAAACCTAACCCTAAAACTTTTACTCGAATCTCGTTCAAAGAACCAATCTGGTGTTAGGGAAGATTTCAATCGTGGCAAGATTATAGGCAAACCAAATGTGCATTGAATGGAGATGGGAGCACGAGTGGGATCAAAACTCACCCTAACTTGGTGGAGTTTCTCTCTGGCTGTGGCACGGCGGAGAAGATGTCGATTGGCGATGGAGACTGCGGCGCGCCTGAGCGGCAACGGCGGCGATCCGGAGACCAAAGCGGCGGCGGCAAAGGGTAATGAGGCGAAGCGTTTGAAGGAGAAATCAGCAGCGCGTGGCCTCGGTATATATACCCTTTCTTTGTCGGTGGGACGAATTGTAAAACTTCGGTGGCACGAGATGGACAACTTCTTTGGGCGATTATGCACTTGATCACGCCGAAAATCACAACTTCGGTTTCACGGTGAAAACCTAGATCGTCTAAATGCTTTCGGTTCGACCGAGTTTGAGTGAGTTAGTGCGACGAAATCAATTAGAAGGTTTTGGAAGTTAGCCCTTGTCGGATCGGTGGCTCAAGTGCTCCTCACTTTCGGAGGGTCCGAAAATGACTTGTTCAAAGTTTGTGATGTAAGCATGAATAGAATTTGAGACAAGAAAGCATAGATAGCTAGGGGAGGTACTTAGGCATTCTTGTTCATCCATTTGGTCAAAAAAAAAAAACAACCATAACAACAAATGGATGTCCTCGAATGGATAAAATCATGCATCAACATGCTCACACAATAAGATAGCAAATGAAATATGTGTCAAACATGCACAATCAAAACTCTAGCAACTAACACACAATTTATGCGATGACTAGGTCATCTTTATATGAGTATATTGACTTAGGAGCCAAATGAGAACTTTTGATCATAGGTCATACTCATCGTTTAAGCACAAGTGGGGTTACCACTTTTACATAAAGCATTGATGTGTTCACATCATTTGAAGATGCTTTAGCTCAATTCTTTAAACAAAGCTCCCCTAGATGTGAGAACCCTTTTAAAGGTCAAACTAACCTTGGGTTGTCGTAGAAGACTTCATGTAGATGTTGAAGATGTGGATGCTCAATGTTGATGAAGATCATCAAGAGTTGGGAGCAATCCTTTGGATTGGGCACTTTCAATACCTACATGGGTTAGTCCCACAAGGAACAAACAAGGATATCCATGGACATAGATTGAAATTCACAATATGATGTCCATGAAAGCAATGATTACCTTGTCCTTGACTTACCAACAAGAGGGTTTGTGACTCCATGAACTAGTGCAAGATGTGGAAGATGATTGCACAAGTTTTTGCCAAAATGAGTGTGAGTGAAGTATGTTGGTGAGTCACCCTCAAGAACTTTCTAGTTCTTCTTCTTGGGATCCACATCATCTTGATGGGAATCCTTGGGGTTGTAGTTGAGCTTGTGAAGTAGAACTTGGCGTTTCCTTGGGAACCCACTTGACCATGGCTTTAGGTGCTTCAATAAATGCATCAATCTCCTCTTGAAGCTTGTCCTTGCCTTTTAGCTTGTGGTCTTGTGGTGGAAGATCATCTTGAGCTTGTTCCACATTGGAAGAAGTGGGATCATACTTCTCCTTTTGAGGAATAAAGCTGGAGTCGATATTGACCTTCTTCCCATTCAACACCCTCGGGGTTGAACTTTCGCTCAAAACCAATTCCTTGATTCTTCGGTGCCTTCCTTGCTTGCGAACAATTTCCTCAAAGTTCTTGCTTCGGCAAGGCTCTTGTAGACACCTTTCTCTATAATCCCTTTCAATAAACTATTTTCTTGCTCAAGTGTAACTTGGCTTGAAACATTATTAGTGGAATCAAGAGAACTACTAGAAGCAACAACATTGGATTTAGCATGGTTATTGTTACTACTAGATGAAGAATTTTCTTATGCTTGT